>CM024763.1:30518391-30607771 GCA_014218235.1 Colocasia esculenta | reverse complement strand
CGGACGGCTCGCGCTTTTCCCCCCCCTTTCCTTTTCCTCAAAAGGGGCGCCAGCTCCCCCCCCCCCCCCCTCGTCTTCCTCTTTCCTTTCTTCTCTCTTCTCTCTTCCTCTCTTCTCGGCGGCGACGAGGGCGGCGCGCAGCAGGCGTCGGTGGCGCAGTGAAGCGGCAGTGGCGGAGGGCCTGTGCCCGCGACGGCGAGCGGGGAGTGCGACGGCGAGGGCGCGGGCCGCAGGCGACTACGGCGCGGTGGTCGGTGGTGAGGCCGAGCGCGGTCGACGACGAGGTGCCCTGGTTCGCAGGCTCGCGGATGGCGTGCCCCGGGAGGTGGCGACCGACGAGGATCGTGGTGGTGACACCCGTGGTAGGGTGGGCCGAGAGGCTATTGGCCTCCCTTGTGGAGGTCTCTTTTGTTGTCCTTTTTGTTCTTCTTCTTTTTGCAGCGCCGGTGAGGGTTTAGGGGTACCGGCCCATTGTGTGGGGGGTTCTCTCCCCTTTCTTTTTCGCCTTGTACAACGCCGGTGACGGGTGTAGTGGCACCGGGTGCCAGTAAGAGGGGTGCCGACATGGGGCTTGCATGCCCTTTCCCTCCTCCGGGTCATCTGCTTCGTATGGGTGAGCAGGGTCTTTGGGGGGACCAGTGATGTGCTCCTCAAGGCCATGGGGCCTTCTTGTAAGGGGAACGTCCGTATGTGCATAAGGGTTCAGTGGGGTCTTCCCCGATCCAAATGCGAAGGGGAAAGGCCCGGTAGGTCCCAGGGCCAGTCCGAGGTTCCTTTGCTTCTGTCCTTTTCCCCTCGGGCAACAGAATGGGGCCCAATGCCCTTGTAGGACCACCAAAGGGTCTCTTCAGATTTCAACTATTAACGGGGGCCCATTTAGAATGGGCGGGTCCCATGTGAGTCCCTTTTAACTCAAAAGGTCACCAGGAGGCAGCGACACTTTTAGAGTAGCTTCAGTGGGGCCCGGAGCCTCTTGTAGGGCCGTGAGAGAGCTTCTCTAGACCCGGATGTCTTTTACTGACGGGGGCCCATTTAGAATCAGCGGGGCGCCCCTCTTGTGCCTTTTCGTTCACATATCGCCACCTCAAATGGTGGGGTCGGAGAGGGTAGCGATGACTTAGCGCCGCTTTAGCGAGGCCCAGAGCCTTTAGGGGGTCGGAGAGGACGTTTTAGGTCCGCGATTCTATTGGTTCTTTTTCCTTGGTGGAGGCCCGACTCGAATCGGCGGAGCTCCCATCGGTACGGTTCCCTTTCTCCGCGCTCAGATTCTGAATGGTGGGTCCCTTGACTGCGGCCAGGCACTAGGCCACGCCTCCCTACAGGCTGGGCCTTCGGGATGGCTGTGGCTCCCAGAGAGCCATTTGACATGCTTGCATGTCGTTGTTTGGGGCCATCTCGCCTTAGTGCGTGGATGAGTACCCATTGAACCCCCCCTTTGCACGCTTGACAAGGGGAGGTGCTGTCGAAATTTTCTCTGATTTGTGTGCTTGTTTGCTCTATTGACATGGTCTCTTTTCCTATTGTAGGCACCATGGATGCTCAACCCTCTGCTGTCAATGCAGACCATTCGGAGGACATCCCGCTATTATCGTGGGAGGACTTCCCAAGGCTGGACTCAGGCCACGACCGGATAGCTATGATGGCCGACTCCTCTGATGATGAAGCTAGCACAATGGATGAGTCGATGTTGCATGTCAATCCGACGTCCATTTCATTTGTTCGCCGTGAGGGTTACAGAGCTGATCACCCAAAGGACAAACATCTGTTGCTGTTTCTGGATTCTTTTGCTCCCAGTGGCAGAAAGGATAGTCTCGTGACCCGAGACGTAGAAGCAGCCATTTTGGATGAGAGAGACAGTTTAGCCAACTGTGTTCCCAGTTCGAGCCTATCTACCGGATCGGTGAACCTCGGTGGCGAGCCGCTGTTCTGAAGTTACAGGATTTGAATCCGGCAGACAATCGGCTCACCCGCGCTCCCGGCCAGGTGGGATAACTCAGCGGGTCGCGTGAATAAGGAGAAGTCATCCTTTGGGCTATTTTTGTGTCCGCTGAAGTGGGGCTACAGAGATGAGCCCTTTCTCTTAGATTGTCTGGCTATTCGGTTTAAGCACCAGCTAGCCGCCGGTTGGTTCGGAGATTTGAGAGCGGCCGACGCTCATCACTTCCGTTCTTTTGTAGTGGAAGCTGCTGAATTCGTGCTCCACCACTATGCACCGATACTGATGACCGCGGGGGTATATCACAGCATATTTGCGTCCCGCTATCGATACCCCTTGTCTAAGGGTCTTTGTTGTGGGCTGGCAGAGGTCTTCATCCCGGAATTCAACACTTTTTATACGGCTGAAGGGGAGACCTCTTTAGACATGTGGAGTCTGCACCAGCTGACCGGACTGCCTATTGACGGAGAGCCTTACGAGGAGGTTTGTCTCTCCGATCTTCTGAAAGATAGGACTGACGGCGAAGGCCAGTATTCTATGGGGTTCTCATACAGATTTCTGATGAAGGCATACCGTCACCTCAGCCTCACCTATCGTGCTGGGCGAGCCCAAAAGAAGGGAGAACGGAAGAAGATCAGCCTCCACGTGTGGTTGACTTATTTCTTTTCGATCCAGCAGCGCTACGAAGACTTTGCTTGTGCTGGTGTGGCTGTTGCCAGGAGGAACTCGGGTCGGCAGAAGGTGACCCTCCCAGAGTCAATTCTCAAAGGCCGGCTTTCAGGACCAAACCCGACCAATGCTGATCCGCACACCCACTATGCGGCCTATTTAGCATACTGGCTCTGCTCTTTCGCTATGCCAGTGGGTGACAAGACCGTTCTCCGCCCGGAAGTTATATACCCCGCTTGCCGTATGGCTTGGGGGACGAAGCTGTCTCTGTGCCCGGCCGCCCTCTGTCTGGTGTATCGGGCCCTCGACGAGCTGCACCGTCATTCTATTCCTCGGCAGCACCGAGTGATTGGTCCCTGGCACTTTATCAGTGCGTGGGCATGCAGCCTATTCCCGGAGTTTGCTCCAAGGTCCCTTCAGTCTCCTCGATTGTTTCCGAGGATGTTAGAATTCGCCATTGCAGAGCCCCATTCTACCACTGACCAACTTTTTGAGATCCGGGGGAAGCTCACCAGCATTCCAACTGATTCCCCCGGGACTATTCATTTCTGGCACTTGGCCAGCCACACCAGCCCGCTGACTAACCGCTATTGAGAATGCACAAACAGTGTGGTGGAAGGGTATATACATCCGTCCAGTGGCCAGAGGCTGATGAGGTCACTATTGGAGCCCGAGCTCAGAGACTGGGCCTTGTCTATTCAGCCGAGCGTGCTGACATTTCGTCGGGGAAGCATTGTCTACTTGGAGCCTTACTATCCGTTTCGGTTCAGCCGAAATTTCGGATATGATCAGCATATTCCCCTTTCAGCAAAGTTCGATGTGTCTGCTGGGCCGTGGCGGGAGCTCCAATTGTAATGCAGGCCCGTAAATGGTGGGACTTTTTCCATCGGTTCGACCCGTCCACCTTTCGGGTACCCATGCCTGTCCGCACCCCTCGCGTCACAGCTGAATATGTTAAATGGTGGAATGCCCGCACTGGTTTTTATCGGGCTTGTAAAGCTGAGTGTTGGGATGTAGCAGAGCGCCAGATCCTAAGACTACAAGCTCAGCCGGCTATTGACATTGACAAGGATCACCTGATGCGGTTAAAATCCAACGATAAGAGGGCTGTTGATCGCTATATGGCAGCGAGGGCGGCCACCAAACAAAAGGGCTCTTCTCCTCCGCTGACCCTTCCCAAGGTCGCGGAGGACAAATTTTCGGCGATCCTTCGGCGCCTTTGCGGTGTCAATTCAGAATGGCTGGCCGTAGCGCAGTCGTGGCCGCTTGAGGAGGCTCGTCCGGCCGTGGTATCTCAAAGCGGGGAGGTTGACACTGCCTTCCCTTACAGAACATTCAAGGCACGGCCTGATCTCGACCGTTCTCGGTATGAGCATACCTCGTGGCTGTTTGTACTGCTTCATTCGCATAACTTGACTGTTGAAGCAGATTATGAAATGATTCTGGAGCAAGAACTCCATGCAGCTTTTCATTATGCAGACGGCTGGGGAATGGACGCCCTTAGCCTTTACTATTTTCTATCTTCAATTGGCCGAGGCGACTTGGCCGTTTTCACTGAGGACTGCTGCAAAATCAATGACGTATGCTGGTTGATTCGCGAGGCAGCTACCCGGGCCCAGCAGAGCGTGCACACCTATTGGCCCTTAAGTCGCTTTTATACCGGCATAGCAGGTATATGTTCCCTTCTTTAGAGTCCATTGCCTCTTGTTCTTTTGCCACGCTTTTAACCTCTTATCTCTTTGCTCAGATCTCTCGGCCAGAGACCGGCGACGGAGATACCATGAGCTCATAATGAAGGTGAAGAAGCCAGTATATTTTGCTGACGAGAAGATTCTTTTCTGTCCCGTTGTAGAGAAACCACCAAAGCGGAAATCCAGCATGGCAGCCAGTATTGCTAAGGCTAAACGAGCCTGAAAGAAGAAGAGGGAGGGAGTTCCTCCAGAACCAAGCTCCACTGAGGGTCCTCCAATACCCTCATTTGAGGAATTCTCCCAGCAACAAGAGCACGCTGCTTCCTCAGGTAGTGGTTGACTCATGCTACTTCTATTTCGCTATTGTCTTTTCACTTTGCCTTTTCATTGACTATAGACGACATCACTCCGGCAACCGAAGATTTTGTTGCGGAGGAGAACTCCCCAGTGCCATCTACTACGCCCTCCAGTGCACCTTCCCCTCCAATGGCAGGTTAGGGTTATGGCAGGATCTCAATTTTGAGTTACTTGTAGGGCCATCTCTTGTCCTTTTGTTTCTTAAAGTGCTAATTTTTTTTTTGCCATTGTTATCAGCTGCAGCTGCCGTCTTTTCTCAGGCCAAGGCTGCGGGCAAACGTCCGGCCAAGAAGAGCGTAGCTCGGAGGGTTAAGAAGCCATCTGGTCCTTCTCGCACAAGCAGTCGTGCTGCCGGGAGACTGGCTCTTCTGAAAATTCGTCAAGGCAGTCGTGCTACTTTACCAGAGGAGTCGCAGAGCCCGGTCACTATTTCCTCTGACAGTTCCTTGAAAGAGGACGATGCTCGCACTCCATCTTCCTCGAGCACGAGTCTCTCCCTTGAGCGAAGTCCATTGAAAGGGTTGAAGAGGGAAAGAATTTCTGCACTGGATGACATAGGGGAGGATTCCGATAGCAGCGTGGGGCAATCCCCTGTTGCCGACACAGGCTCAGACATTGCTGCTTCCCCTGAGCTCACCTTTGTAAGCACTAGTCTCTTGCTTTTGCGGGGTAGGCCTTTTTGTACACAATCAGCTTACAAAGCCCCTTCTGATCCTATGCAGGACTTTGAATATGATCAAGACGTCCCCGCATCCGAGTTTTCACCGACAGCTGGCGTTGATCTCGTAGACATTGAGAGAACCGAACCCGACCTTTCATTAGCTCCTGACGTGCCTCATGTGGCTGAAGAGACCGCGCTCGATGGAAGAGAGAACTTCTCTCAAGCTTCTTTTGGTGATCTGTCTGGGTCTTCTTTTCAAGAGCCAACCAGTTACTTGCCTCCACCTCTCCTGATGAAGGGATGATCACCTCTGGGGCAATCACTATTCCAGTCGTGGTAGACGATGCATGCGGCCTCTCTTTAACCAGTGTCGGTGTCTCTTCGGCTGAGCTGCCCTCTTGCTCGAGAGAGGTGGACGCGGGTTTGTGGGTGGATATAGATGCCCAAGTGGACTTTCAAGTGCCAGATGTCACCACCTCCGGGGACATTTTACAGCCTGACGCCATGGTCCAGCAGCAATTATCTGGGCTACTTTTGATGGTACAGCAAAACCCAAACGTGCGCTATGAGATGGTAAAGTCTGTTGCAGACCAAATGACTGGAGTGCTCGTCACCATGGGGTGTCCTTTGACCGACTGGGCGTGCCGGGTCACTTTACTGCTGAAATTTATGAAGCGTCGCGCTTACCTCTAGCATGAACTACCCAATCAGATGACTGCTTTAGCAGTGCAACAATCCAACAATACGACAGCACGCTGGGCCGAAGCTTCAATTGACCCTACAGTCCCTTGGGGGGTCTCTCCTGAGCCCTCCACTGCTCGGGACACATGTCCCTCGGTCTCTTTGCCTTTGATCTGGCGCTTGAGGTCCGCGATCTCGACTTGATACTGCTGCAACAATTCCATGATGGCTGGATCTATGGGTGCAGCTAGAGGGATCTGTTGCAAGGTGCCCCCAGACGTCGCACCTGGCGGTGGTGGCGGTGAAGGAATATCATCATTGCCCCCACTACCCTGGGCAGTGACCACGTTGGCACTAACCGCCGTCATTTGTGTTGTTGGCACATCTTCATGCCCATATGCGGCCGCCAAGGCTGCTGCCGCTGCTCTTCTCCTGGTGATGTGTGACGACCCAACCAGCAAACTGGCCCAACAACCATGCCAGTTGGTAGACTTCCCAGGAAGGTCACCCATCCTGGGACTACTCCCAACTGAGCACGCTTAACTTCAGAGTTCTTTTCCTGCTCGAGCTCTGAAAATGACTAGTCCGGGTTGTTGGTAGTCTACTGATTTAGTCCATTTAACATATTCTTATATGGGGTGTTACATGATGGCGCCAGGCCTCTCCGCCAATTCTGCTAGCTCTTCATCATTGGCTGGCAATGCCCCATATCGGCCCCATATGTCGGTCATGTGGCATGCAAATATCTTGATGTTTCCACTCTGGTCCCTTTCAGCCCTCCGAGAAGTGCGGGAAGGGAAAGATAGCCTTTCGAAAACCGATACCCGGGGTTTAGCTCTCCCGGCACGCTCATGCCGATGTCCGCATGGAACATGATTCTCATCAGTGAAGCTCCTGGCTGGCGTCCGAGGAGCTCTTGGATCCTTTTGCCTCCTTTCACGCCGTAGAGGGGCGTTCATGAGGTGAGGGGTATGGTCAGATGTGACCCTTGTTGCCCCCTGACGCTCACAGGTGGTTGAGATCATCGACTCAGGGGAGTCTTCTCTTATCGGCGGTAGGTAAGCGCACCTCCGCAGTTCTGCTCTTTTGTCATGGAAGCGGGCATAAGTGTATGCCCCCCCCTGAGGAATCCCTGCCCCAAAGCCTCTGTGTGGGTGACGGTAGTCGGGGATCCTTTTCTCAGCTACATCTGTTGGAGGGTTCCCTCTTGGTGCGGGCTCTTCGGGCCTAAGCTTTTGTACTCTCTTAGGTCGCCAGACCTGTTTGAACTTGGTAGGCCTTGGGGGCAACTTGCCCTTGAAGGTATTGTGCATCTCTTCTCTATTCGCCAAAGCTTGGAAGGAGTTCTCCACGGGTACTGTTGGCACGACCCGTTTTTCTATAGCTTCAGTTTTCTTCTCTTGCAGATGGATCCTCAAGTCTCCAATCCGCACAGTTTTCCCTGACGCAGACACTCGTGCACGACGGGTGACGATATTTTCTGCCTCTGTGATCTATTGGTTGGCCTCTTTTCCCTTGGTTTTGTTGTTGTTGCCGCGCTCCACGTGGTTCACGTGGCAGCTTAGCTCTTGAGCGGTCCCTTTGAGTTCAGCTTTACGAATGACTTCAGCTCCATCTTCTTTCTTAGCCTCCGGTGAAGGACGTTGACGAAGGCGACCCCCAAGAAGTTGGGGAACTCGACGACGGGAGGGAAGCTCCCGAAATGGGTTGGCACAGCGAGGTAGCCGTACCGAGCATGATCTTGAACCACGAGAGGTCCGAAACGTACTCCCGCCATTAGTCAATTAGTACCTGTTAGTCAATTCAAAATGATAGTCAATATCAATTACATAAGGCCACATGGCTTTCTATTCTGGCGAAGAGATGAAGGGAAGTATGGTCCCACCGGGCGTGCCACGCTGTGGAAATGGAAAAATTTCAAGATTAAAATCTTTTAAGTTCTTTTTTATCATGTTGTCTCATGTTCTCATGGATGCATGCGTATTGCGAATCCAAGTCTCGTCGAATGCTACACGAGCAATGGTGACGAGAAATGAATCCACAATTCGCACAGCGCGGGTGTGCCAGTCACCAAAGTGACAATCAAGTGGTTTGCCTCCGAGAGTCGAAGGGCTTTAGGTCTATTGTGCGTGCCGTTTGACTTCATCAAATGAAAGTGAAGTGTCGGGTCCTGGACCAGAATCCCTCCGTTGCCTAAACAACGACGTTAATTACATCCCTCTGGGAGGGAAAACCCTTGATTAATCGCCAGAAATTAGAAAGCCTAGTGGCCTTAGAATGGAGACATCCGATGAACGGTGCAAAGTGCAACTTCAAAATTAGGCCGGAGTGATAAACAGACACGATGCCTATTCGAGGTTGCCGAGTCTTTTATTTAGATGTGATTGAGTCTTTTTACCTATTTTCCCATTTATTCTTTTCATTAACATGAAACAGTTTTAATTCGGTCTTTTACTCTTTTGAAAACGTGAGATGATCTATTTACTTTCTTTTATTACAAAAAGAGTTTCATTTTGGTCTTTTGAAAACATAAGGTGGCCCATTTGCTCTTTCGTGTCAAAAAAGTAGTTTTCATTTATTCTTTTATTTCATTTGAGACATGTAAAAAGAGGGTTGGCCTATTTGCTTATTATCTTTTTTACTTTTATCGTGAAAAGATCTCTTTGGTTTAAGCTCTTGTTCTTTTAAAACATGTGCAATGTAAAGGTCCTTTGATTTGCCCATTTGTTGCCGTCATGATGAAACATTCACTCCATTGGCTCTCTTATTCTTAAAAGGGGTGCAACGTGATTCTATTCGCGATTCGGCGCCACTCCACTAGACTTTGGGGGTTTCTTTTAAGAGAGGAAAAACACCCTTGCCGATTCGACCTTCACGGCAAAAGTCCAACAGCATCTCCCCTTATCTCGGTTGATAAGGGGAGAGCACGGTACACACCCACCAAAATGGAGGCAGTACCAAAAGAGAGGGTGCATGTCAAATAACGACGTGACCCTAATGGCACATGGCACCAACCCCCAAGGTAAGCCCTTGGCAGGGGTGGGTATCACCATGACCACACAAATATGGATCGGTAAGCGGGCATGTGTGGGCCCATATGCCCGGGCATAGACATCATATTGTCTAACCTGGGGTTTAAACGGGCTTCTCATCGATCCATTGTCCATTTCCTTGGCTTGAACCACATGAAGCATGGCTTAGCTTCCATGGTCCGGCCAAGGGTGGGGGTTGGCTGTCGATTCGGCAGGCCTGTTCAAGGCTGCCGAATCAGAAGGCCACCCACAGGGCTGATCAGCTGAAACCCTTCTTTTGTGGGCAAAGAGCCAACACCTTTGAAGTTGGTCTCACCCATGTGAGGGGCGGTCTTGGGCCCAAAGGCAGGCTTATTGGGCTGTCCATTATAGGTGCTAAGTATGGGGGCATGAGCATTGGGTGCTCAACCCTTGGCTTGCAAATGGACATCCCCTTAAGCATGAAATCCCTTAATGGGCCATCTAGAGCCATGGAAACCTGAAACTTAGATAGGCCAAAACATGGGTTTAAAGGGTCTTTTACAAGGAGGTGCTAAACAAGAGGCATGAGTATTGATTACTCAACCCCCCTTGGCTAGCAAATTGAAGACATTTCCAAGGCAAAATGCACATTTGGGGGCGGTTCCAACAGTGAAAACCTGAGCTATAAAGGGGTCAATACAGAGGGTTTAATGGGCTCTTTTGCATGCAATGCCAAGCTTTGAGCATGGGCATTAATTGCCCAACTCACTTGCTAGCAAAGGGGCATGCTCCCAAGGTGAATTGCACCTAAATGGACCATTCTAACAGTGAAAACCTGCGGTTTTAGAGGGTCAAAACAGAGGGTTTGATGGGTCTTTTGCAAAGAGGTGCTAAACAAGAGGCATTAGCATTGATTGCTCAACCTTTTGGCTAGCCAATGGGGTATGTTCCAAGGGTGGAGAAACACAAAAATGGGTCTTTTAGGCATCAAAACTGAACTCTTAAGAGGAAAAAAAAAAAACAGTAAGGAAAACCTCACAATCCCTTAGGGGAAATCGTGGGGAGACTTGCTCCTTAGGAGGCCCAAACAAGGCCCATTAAACCCCCTCCTCCCAAGACCTCATTTATTGAGGCATGGAGAGGAGGGAGGTCTCATGTTGGGCTTTGGGCTTAGGGAAGAACCATCATATAAAAGATGGCCTCCCCTCTCACCCGATGGCACCCAGTCCAAGAATCAAGGAGAGAACGAAAAAACAAAAAGGATGAACTCATACATGCATTGAATGCAAAAAAAAAGGAGAATGTTTGCATCACAAGAAACGAAGGACACAAGTGTTCCTTTTCTATTACTAAGAATGAGAGGAGGTACAAGAGATGAAAACAAACAAAGGAAAGGGAGGGGGGAATTCCCATCGCCACCTCACATCTCTCTCTCTTTTCTCTTTCTCATCTCATGACAAGACCACACATGAATGTGGTATCCCTTCCTCCTCTCTTTCTCTCTTTCTTTTCTCTTTTCCCTCACCTTTTCCTTGCAAGGAAGCTTCACGGATGAGAAGTTGGAGAGGAGAGGAAGTTGCAGCAGCAGCCTCTGGAGGAAGAAGAGAGCCCCCCCCCCCCCACTTTCTTCTTTTCCTTGCCACCACCAGCCAAAAGCCTCCTTCTGCCTTCTTCTTCCGCAAGGGACCTCTCAGCCACTTTTTTTTTAAGAAGCTTCAAGAAGGCCCACCAAAAATCCCCAGCCAACCCCCCTGCCCAACCTGCGCATGCTCCCTTTTTACCGTTTTTGGCAACCACCTTTTGGGAGGTGTTGCCTTTGCTTATCCTCACCCCCCAACTTTCCATGGTGAGATGGGCTTTGTAAGTGGGCCTCATAGGTGTGGGCCAAGTGGGAGGATGTCATTTCTGGTACTCTTTTGCTTGCGGTGGAATTGGGCCGGCCCGATGGGCACATTAGCAGATTTTAAGCGTCCACACCTATTTACCATGATTGTCCTCCATCGATAGAATCATATGATGTTGTGCTTTTGTCTTCTTTTTGAATGTTGACAATGTTTTTAATCAACATGTACATGAGAATGAGTCACAGGATGGATGTGGTGATCATGAAGACCCAATTGGAATGGGTTTGAACGTAGCATCAGCCACTGCAGCTGGTGAGGCGTTGAGGGAACAAATCGCCAACCAACTATGGAATGCAGGCAACGCCCAATAGTGGGCTATGAAATTTGTACTTCCATTTTATGATGTAAACAAGTACCAATTCAGTTTAGAGGAACTTTTTAATCCATGTTGTGAGGCCGTCATGTACTTTTTCTTATAATTTACCTTGACAAACTTTTTGTTATGCTTGTTAGTAATGAAATGTACTTTTTCTTATATTTACTTTCCACCCAGATGATCATGGTATCTTCTCACAAGGAATGTTTTGTATGCGTTAATTTCATATGAGTTAAGAATGAAATGTACGTTTTGCTTACGGTGTTAATGTAAAAGAAAACACGGTTTTGATCAACAATTAGCCCAACTGAAAACCAGAAACTCAATTTGGGTTAATTTCTATGATTTCATAAGTTCATAGTCATGGATATACTTGTCGACAACTAGCTGATAGATATATTATTTTATTATTAGGTTATTCAAAATCAATTTTGTAATATTATCTATTTAAATTCTTTTTTATTGTAATATATAAAAATAGAATATATAATGGCACAAATCAATTGAAAAGGTGAGGTCGACCCCAGAAGAACTGTAGGGTCGACCCTATTTCGCAGTGCCAAAAAGTAACACAGAGGGGTTGACCCAAGAAGAAGTAAGAGGTCGACCTCAAAAGACAGGAGATCTTTTTTTCATTTGAGGTCGACCTCAGTTAAAAGAAGAGGTCGACCCCATTTTCTAGTGTCAAAATGGGGTTATAATGGGTCGACCTATGAAGAAATATGGGGTCGACCCATGAAGAAATATAGGGTTGACTCCATAACACGATGATTTGAAAAGTGTTTTTGAGATCCGATATCACTTGAAAAATGTTTTAGTTGCTGCACATAACTTCGCCACTTCTTAGCCAACAAAGATGTACGTTTTGTGATGAAATTATATAGGAAGATTTAAATTATCCTTAAACAATCATGTATTTATCATAACATTATTAATATGCATGAAAACAGTGTAAGGAAGCCAAAATCTATTCATAAATCATTTAAATGTTCTCCAACAATAAACCATACATGTAAGGACACAATAAACCATAAAATGATGAGACTAAGGTGGTGGTGGGACGAGATAGAGAATCCCATAAGAAATTTCCAGCGCCGGCCAAGTCGTGCAAGTTCTTCCGCATCTCATCATGATTGCCCCGTATAAAATCCTGTTGTTTGGCAATAGCTTGAAGAAGCATATCATTGCGGTCTTGCTATCCCTTGAGAATAGAAACATCGGACTGAAGCTCTTTAGCATGAGCTTCCAAGGATACAAAGCGATTGTCCAAAGAGTCAAAACGAGCATTCATATTGGTATTGAGCATATCAAACAGATGAGTCAGCTGGTCTACAGGAGGAGCAGGAGGCCTGGAGGAGCCTGGAGTAGACATATTGAATTCATCACCATCTTCATCAAGTTGGAGGTCCTACACTTTGTGAGGAGACTGAGTACCCGTGCAGACAAAAGATCCATTTTCAATAGTCATCCTCATATGTTCAAGAGTACTCCCATCAATCACATCAAACATTGTCAATGTTTGGTAATCTTCACCAGCAAAACTGACTTTGAATTTCTTCAAGATGCAGGTAATAAGCATACCAAAAAGAAGTATACACTTAGCCGTGCCTACTACATCCCGCATGGTGTTGAATGTGATATTTGGTAGGTCTACAGGAGTGCCATATAGAAGTCCTTGAATTAAAAGGATATGGTCATTGGTGACTCCATCCATGCTACCAGTCCTTGGAATGAGAATAGAGAAAACAATCTTGTGAAGAAACCGATGGTAGGCCAGAAAAGAGTTGGCATTCACACACTCAAAGTTGGTTCCAAATCTCAGTTCCCAATACTCTTTCATAAGCTTCCCGACAATTGTCTAACCGATCGGCATATTTAACCCCGTGCTTATATGGAATGCGCATCACTTCTGAAAGCATTGAAACTGTAGGAGGGATATGGATCCCTTTCACATAAGTACTCATTTTCTTGTCCTCATCCTCCTCCAAATTTGCATAAAAGAGACTAACCAAGTGAGGGTAAACCACTTCATTCAAGGTTACATAATGTCCCCATCCCAATGTCTCAAAGATGCATGCAATCAACCTCATTACTTTGAAAGAAGTCAAAATTAATCTTTTTCCCAAAATGCATCTTCCTACGTGATATATTGGTGGTGAAGAGATCAAATGCCTTGAGACTACGAAAATTATTACCGTCAAAGCTTCGATTGGGGCTCCCTGCTGCTCGACATCTCTTGGAGGGGTCTGATCATCACCAGCCACTGCCACTGCCTTTCCCTTGTCACCACGCGGGGAGGACCATCTGATATGGAAGGGAGAGTTGAAAGAAGAAGAAACAGGGGAAGAGGAAATAGAGGATTACAAAGAGGAAGAAGGGTCGACCAGTGCAAAGAGGAATGAGAATTGGAGAGGTCGTCTGCACTCGAGGAGGAACAGAAGGGCTCCACCGCGCAAGGAAGAAGAGATTGAAGAAAGGGAGATCGCGGCGGTAGTTCTAGCAGGAACAAAGGGGGAAGGCTGACCCTTTAAATCCCCCTATGGTTGTGGGGTCGACTCCATAAAAGTGGGTCAACCCCGTTTATGACAAGGTCGACCTCATAAGTCTTCTGGGTCGACCTCACTTCACATAGGCAATATGGCTACTTTGACTCTATTATCTTCATCAAAAAATTTAAAATTTTTGATTTTAAGAGATATATAATAAATATTATTTATAATTTTCTACTAAAGTTTTAAAAACATTTACAAAAAAAAAACTTAACTGCCACTTTGACACAAGGGTAGACTATCTCTGGGTAGTTTAACCAGGGGTCTTCTAACCCAAAAAGTGGTCTCCCACTTTGACATGTATTTCTATCTTACCCTACTAACCAAGGGTAGAGTACCCACTTTTTATTTTTTTAGTCAACTAAACACTTTGACTCAATTTATCTTCTTAAAAAAAATGAGATAATATTTAGACATATATAATAAAATAATATTTAAACTAGGGTTACCCAGGAGTAAACCCCATCCCAAACTAGGTTGACCCCTGGTTAAACTACCGAGGGGTTAGGGGTGTAAACGAGTCGAGTCGAGTATTATGTTGCTCAAACTCTGTTCGTTAATTTGTAATCTAGCTCGAATCGAGCATATCTCTAATCAAGCTCCACTCGTTTATGAATCGAGCTTATATTTTTGTTCAGGCTCGGGTCGTTTATCTAATAAACGAGCCGAGTCGAGTTTTTATCGAGCCGAGTTTTGAACTAGTTGTCGAGTGTATTGGTTCGTTTGCAACCCTACGAGGGGTAGTCTACCCTCTTCTCAGGTGGGGCAAGGTTACCCAGGGGCCAGGGGTAAGTGGTACTTACCCAGGGCCCAGGGGTTAACTCCTCCCCTTACTTTGGGGAGGAGGGTGAGGGTAACCTGGGTAAGTACCCCTTACCCTTTACCGCAAACACGAGTGAGGGTCACCTGGGTAAGTACCCATTACCCTTTACCGCAAGCACGAGTGAGGGTCACCTGGGTAAGAACCCCTTACCCCTGGGTAAGTACCCCTGACCCCTTACCCCAGACACGAGTGAGGGTAACCTGGGTAAGTACCCCTTACCCTTGGATAAGTATCCCTTACCCGAGACATGAGTGAGGGTAACCTTGGTAAGTACCCCTTACCCTGGGTAACTTTGCCCCACCTCAAAAGGTGGGGAAAGATGGGTAACTTTTTTTGAAAATTAAAAATTTTGAAAAAATTATCAATAAATTTTAAATATTATTTGATTATACATCTCTTAATTATCTCATTTTTTACCCCAGATCCAGATATAACATTTTATTCCACTACGAGTAGGGCTGTAAACGGATCCAGATAAAACATTTTATTCCTCTACGAGTATTGTTGTAGCTACATCGACCGAAATGTTAGTGAATAAAAATGTAATAAAACTTTGTTTTTAAAATTATTATATTTCTATTTTTTTCCATAATCAAATTAATAATATTCAAAAATAAGAATATTTAATTTTAAACCCCGCGCTTCCCCCCCTCTCCTGAAAAAAAGGGCGGCATTTTAACCCCCGCCTTCCCTTCCCCCATGAAACACCCTGCGCTTCCCCCCCCCCTCTCCTGAAAAAAAAAGGGCGACATTTTCAACCCCCGTCTTCCCTTCCTTGAAACACCCCATGATAATCTCTCCCCCCGCCATCGCCTCCGAGCTATTGCTGAGCCCACACCACCGGAGTGCCGCCACTGGGAGCCTTCCACCGCTGCCTCCATAGGTATGTGACTCCCTTCGGCGCTGCCTCCTCCTCCTCCTCTTCCTCCTCCCCCTCCTCCTCATGTCTATTCTTTCTCTGCTCCCCCCACCGACGGTGGAGTTCACCCTCTGGAAGATGGTGGAACTCGAGTCTCCAACCCCGGTCTCCATCCCCTCCCCCATCCCCGTCTCTGCTCCCCCCACCAATGGTGGAGTTATGCCCAGCATTTCCCCACCCCGGTCTCCATCCCCTCTCCTAGACAACAATCCTCAACTTTTCTCCCCCTTCCCATCTGGCCCCTACCCCCACCCTCGACCCCTATGCAACCCCTCCCCCTAAGTTTCCCACTATCATTTTCCCTCTCCCCTCCCCCATTTAAAATTTGGGTTTCTCTTAGGCGGATCAGCTTTCAGCTGGAATGTAGCTATATAACCGTTTGAGGGAGGGAGAAAGTGAGATCTTTCTTCATCCTGTCATAGGCTTTCTTATCTTTGCAAGAGTAGAATCACAGATCTTGGAGTAGGTTTATACTTGGGGTTCAGATGAGTCTGGAAAAAGGTCTCTCGATATACCAATTAGCCCTTAAGTACCCCTTCCCTTTGTTTTCATTTTCCTTTCATATTTATGTGGTTTTTAAATTTGATCTATGCATGTATAACAATTTATCACTGCACACACCTCACGAGAGGTCTTGTAACAGTTAGCCCTTAAGTACCCCTTCCCTTTGTAACTTCATTCTAAATTTATGTTTAAATTATAATGTCTCACATTATGATTTTATTTTATTTGCATGTAGCTTGACCTTCTCCCACATAACTGTACTTATTATTGGCCATTGTCTTTACCGTTGGCAAGAAAGGTATGTGATCCAGCGAGCCTGGGTGGTGGCTCACTTTTATAATGCATATTGACATTATAATCGGTGTGGTTATGTGAATGTGATCCAGTGAGCCTGGGTGGTGGCTCACTTGTATAATGCATATAGACCGAAATGTTGTGTGGTTATGTGAATGTTGCCAGATTTTTCAGTGACATGCATGTGTGTACATGTATGTTAAATATTATGTATTGTGATTGTGTATGATTATACGGAATGATGTATATTTCTTACTTGATAGTTTGCTTTTTGTGCAAATATGTTTGTATCACAGAATGGCTGAATTGGATAAGAGTTGGATGGATATTCCTAATAGGCTAGACCCTAGGAATGTCAATGGAGTTGAAGAATTTTTAGATTTTGCATATCATGATGGCATAATAGGATTTAGACATGGAGAAGACAGAGTTGATTCAATGTCCGTGTCGAAGATGTTGCAATGACTTCATATTTAGAAGGGATCGTGTGCATGAGCACCTAATATGTGACAGAATATGGTTAAATTATCGAACTTTGTAGCAGCCCAGAAAATTTAGTAATTTAAAATTTGAATAAATGGAAATAAAGGATTTCCATATTATCGAAGTATTTAAAACATACATACCATTATTGTATGTGCAAGAACACATCAGAAAATTCCATGAAAATTATAAATCAACTCCAAACATTATTCCTAAATGTTCCATGAACAAATTCGTGCAATGAAAAGTCTGATTGACCAAGTGTACGTCACATTGTGACAAATTATCCAAATAAGGAAACTAGGTCAGAAAATCGTTAACACGGAAATGCGACATGACCATAAATTAATAAAATGTTGGAGAGACTTCCAACATTATATATTGATGACCCATTATCAGAACTGGGCCAATGGAGAATATTTGGCCTAGAAAATTAAATGAAGCAAGAAAATGCATGGAAATTCGCAACCCTAAATAAGCTGAAAATGGAAGGAGGCAATTAGGGTATAATGGGAGGCAATTATGCTCTCTTGGCAACCCAAATTCGTGTCTAGCCATCCTTGGAGGTTGCTTGATGGCCAAGACACTCCAATGGGGGAAGAGATCTTCAAAAGATGGAAGGGGACATGCTAAAACCGCAACTCTTCCTTCCTTGTTGCAATATGACTTCCAAAAGCCATAGATGCATAAATACTCTCCACCAAACCCTAGGGGACGAGTTTTACATCTTGCTGGGGTCATGTGGAGGAGTTCATGGCGGCTGGGGAGCAGAGGATCAGCCACACCAAGCTCATCTTCTTCCCTGTTGTGTCTGCTTCGACCTGTGCAAACCGTCCACTTGGAGTCGACCAAAGGTAGGTCAAACCTAAACCACATCATGCAAGGCTTACACCCCTGGAAAGAGGGTCAAGTCTACTTCCTAACCCAACTAGAATGCACAATTTTAATGTAGTATACTGGGAGTGTTAGGCGTTCTCCAACCAGCGGTCTGAACGAGGGTTTTCTGGAGAACGAAACTTCCTCAACCCAGAAGGTAGGTTTTCTCGGGCCAAACTTTAACAAATCATATACAATGTGTAGATCATCAAGTCTAGTTTCATTTCCAATTGGTTTCATCGAATTCCAATGAGTACATCTTGAGTTATAAGCGTTTTTCCAAAGTCGCGCATGTTAGGGACGTTTTATGTTCATGTCGATTTATTCCACATCCCAATGCCATTTTAAATTTTTCAAAAAACACAGTTCCCTTCTATTCCATGTTCCCAACAACTTTCATGTTGACACTTTTGTCCCAAGAGCCCTAGTTTAGAAGATATAAGCGTTGCATGGATCGAGCACCTGTTTCCTGCATTTTTCTACGTTTTCGGGTTGACATTTGAACCGCGTCCGGTCCAGGCAACGCGATTCCAATGCCTGGTATCACATCGACCTTGGCCAACGTGATTCAACAAAAGGCATCCGCGAGACCCGACACGATTCTTGTGCTGACCAGTCAATGGCCCGTGTGAGACTGTGCGCCGCATGGGAGTCTGTGCCTGTCTGAACCGCGATGGGATCCCCCAATGCGATTCAGGCGGTTTTCCCACCTATTGCCATATTTAAAAATTTTCCATGAACGTGTCGGGTTACCCCGACGCGATTCACATCAAATGGCGGCCAGGTAGGCCGACGCGATTTACCTTCTTCACAGTTTCTCCTGTTTTGACTGTGCATTGCGTTATGAAGTGCGTCCAATGTGTAGGACGCATATTTCTAGGCTTACCCGAGGACTGTTTTACATGGTATCAAGTGTATGATTTGCATGTCTTGGTTCTGATCATTTCATGAGGACTATTTAATGGCCTAAAAGTAATTAACCCATTTAAAAGCTATAATTACAAGAACGTCATTCTAACTGCTCTCTTAATGATGTGATCATTCATGCAACTAGTGAATTACTCCTCTTATTGTTCTAGCTTATTAAAATGATAATTGTTATCTTAAAATATTGCAAACAATGTTTAGTTAAAGTGCATAGTTTCATCTCATGTTATCATGGTTAAGTGCTTTCCGCAAGTTTGAAACCGGTGGATTGTGGATTGAGACACGTGTTCACTACACACTTGCACATCTAGGCAGTCCTTTCTTGGGGGATTGGAAGCTCTCTATCGGTCATTCCGTATCGGTAGACTAGCTACCTTTTCTCTAAGACCTCCGTATAAATCTCCGTACTCCGTGGATTCCCTCATGGAGACCGAGTTGGTTGTACCATTGAAGTTCCCTGAAGATAGCGTGCACTTCCTCTCTCATCTTGTTCTCGTGAGTGTGATTTATAATCTAGACCTAAGCCATTAATGTAAAGATTGAACTAAAATATAAATTGTGCCGTTATGCTGCCGAATTTATCTCTTGACCATTGTTATCAAGATATCATGTTCACATTACTTACTACCTGCTTTCATCATCATCATGAACATGACATTACACATGCTTACATCTTGAAACTCTCATCGGTCATTATTAATGACTGTGGGTATGAAAATTTTGGATTGTCCAGTTGATGGACACAAGATTAGTGAGATTGTACCTTTAGAGAAGCAGAGATTGGGAGTCGTTAGAAGTCTAGGCTCCATTTCGAAAAAAGGACTTGTTGTCAACGAACTCTCTGCAGAGAAAAGACTACTTCATTCGATCATCACCAACATTATCATACCCAGAGTAGGTACGCACTCATCTATTACAATCCGTGATGGAAGATTCCTATTTTGGGCAGTGCAGCGACATAAGGTCAACTTGTCGTCCATCATTTTGGAGAGGATGGCTTGCTCCCAGAATCTGCAGGAGTCTCTCCCCTATGGGCCTCTGTTTACTCTCATTTTCAGAAGGTTCTCCGTGGACTTAACTGAGGAAGTGTCCACACCGGTTAAAGAAAAGATAGGGCTCTCCACTCTTAGGAGAAGCCATTATATTTTGGAAAATAAGGCTCAGAACATTTGGGTAATGGACTGTGAACCACAGTGCTCTCATCAGGTATTTTCAGATGAGGCACAGAGCTCCATTCCCGCTCAGGAAACAGCTATAGCAGAAGAAGAAGAAGAAGAAGCTCTAGCCCTTCAAGAGCAAGTGCACACTCCTGTCCCTCCTCAAACACAAGATGCCCCTGGAGACACTATTGCTCAGGTACTTAGGGACCTAAGAAGAAAAGAAGTTGCTCAGGAAGAAGAGGTTCACAGGACCACACCAGTAGCATCCTCTTTTGAGGAATTTCACCATGTGTCCTCATCCCTCATTGAGACCCAGGCTAGGTCTTAGGGGGAGTCTAGCAAGAATCTGGACAATGTGGTCTAGTTAATTTTAAAGTAGTAGGAGATCCTATCAGTGCTGCAATCTCAGATTCAGCATTTGGATGTCAGATTTGACTCCATGTCTAAGGAGGTCCATCATATGAAGGATCTCTTGCTTCAGTTAGTGTGCCAGCAGGGCACAACTAGTTCTCAGGTTCCCCCTGCTCCCGCTGAGGAGCAGCAGCAGCAGCAGCATCAAGAGGCAGAAGTTCAGCTTGAAGGCAGTATAGTTCAGCAAGAGAAGGATCTAGCAGTAGAATCTGCTCAGCAACTGCAGGTTCCTAAAGTCCTGTCCTCTGAGCAGCAGGTAGAGAAGAGTGATCAGGAGGGAGACCCTCAGGTCCAGACCTTCAAAAGAAGGGTTAGGAGGAAATTGATGAAGTCAGGTGAACCCGTCTTCCCTTCCCCATCCTCTCCTATTCCCTCTCCATCCACTGCTCCAGACTCTCCTATAGTTTCTGATTCTACTGCTCCTCCCCCAGTTAATGATCCTACTCCCCTTCTACCTCCAATTGTTGAACTACCTCCTCCACCTTCTCCTCAACCTACTCTTTCCATTTCTATTCCCTCACCTTCCATTTCCACATCACAACCAACCATTGATCCTCCAATAAAGACATCCATTCCCTCATTTCCTTTAAAGTATCATTTCAACATTTCTGGAATAGATGTTCCAGCCCTTCACCTCCAACCACCTCATTTCTTTGCTTCTCTCCCTCCACCCACTATTGCATCCACAATAAGTTCTACACCAGGAATTTCATCCAGTGTAACTTCTCATGGATCCCTTCTTCTACCATTTTGGTATGCTATCACCCATCACTCTGAACATTACATGAAATTGTTCAGAGAATTTTTGTCTATAAAAGTTTTTCTTGAAGTTCATGGGATGCCAGACTATAAGTTTCAAGACTGGCTCCCTCTTCTCATCAAAACTTCTAAAATCCTTGTGGCTGATGTAAATTTGATTACACGGAAAAGCCACAGTCTCGACCCCACTGCATTCCTTGATACCTACCCCTCCGAGGCTGAACACTTCATTTCAGCCAAATCTAGAAATCCTCTTCTGACTGTCCACCAACACCTAAATCTTAGGTTTTTTAACCTGTTTGGTCCCCTCCTGAGAGATCTTAAGAGAGACTACACTCGGATGAGGACTTTCAATGAAGAGAGGTTCAAGCTCAGTCGGCCTCATGTTAATAAAGGGCAATGGAGGATGATTCTTCAAGGTAACCGACCCATTACTCCCTCCATGACTATTGGTCTGCCCTCCGGCCTGCATCCAAGCTTAGTAGGTGCCATTTCTGGTAGGACGAAGTAGTTTGCCAACCTAGTCCTTAACAGGCACATTAGGATAGCAACAAGATTCAAGGTCAAGTACAACATCAAGCTATCCTTTTACAGGTTTGCAGTCATGAATGCTCCCAAGAGCTCTCAGCAGATGATAGAATTTCAGCACTGTTTTGCAGAGTCTGAGAGGCTTAATGAAAAAGATTGGGCTGCAACTTATCCAGACCTTAGTAGAGAATGTAGGAAGCATAGAGTCTCCCCTGATGTCTTCCTTCTTAAGGGTTACAACAACCTTAGGAAATCGTCCTATGATAAATGGATCCAATGCTATATCATCTACTATCAGGCCAAGGATGTTGCCTTCTCCCAAGGACTTTACTGGAATGTCACCATCCATGACTTCCTTTCCTTAGCCACAAAGAAGAATTTTATTGCCCTTAAGTTGTCTATGCCTCAAGACAAATACTATAGGAGACTTAACTGGTATTATCGTCGGCACCTCAAGTCCTATAGGAAACATCCTTCTTTTGGTCTCTCTTACAGCATAGACAACAGCTTGTTTGATAATTTCTTCCCTGAGAATGAGAAGAAACTATGGGATCTTCTCCAACCTTTCCTCAAACGTATCCCAACATCGATGTATCTCTCTAGCTCTACCTTTACTGCATAATGTAATTTCTTTTCAGCAATGAATATAACTCTATTTCTCTCCTTATTGTATCTTTTTTTCCTTTCCTCAAACATATCCCAACATCACTGTTATCATTATCCTTATTGTAGCTATCATTATCTATACATCAAAATTATTTTCACTATCATTATAAAAAGTTTTTGTCATTAACAAAAAGGGGGAGAATTGTTGAGCAACTTATAGATTACTAAAATACCTATCACAATATTTTTGTTATGACAAAACCTTTAATAATATTGACTTTATAAAAATGGAAATCAAGGATATATATATATATACTAAGCAAAATAGTAAAAATTACAAGTCTACAGAGTATATACTATATCACAGCGAAAATTTTTCTAAGTCCACAATGTATACTGTATATCACAGTAACTCCAACTTTTGAAAAGTCGAAGCCTAGAAAATACTCTGATTTCTTTAAAGAATCAGGGTCTGATTGAACTTCAACTCTTCACAAGTCAAAGTTCTCTTGAGAAGTCGAAGTTCTCTTGAGAAATCGAAGTCTCTTGAGAAGTCGAAGTCTATTGAGAAATCGAAGTCAAGCCTCACTTCGAATCTTGGTATATCGATGTCTTTGTTTTGTTCAAGCTTGTACTCCAACTTCATAAAAATCGAAGTTAGGGTATACTCCGACTTTACATCAGTTGAAGTCCACTATCTTGTAGTTAGGGTCGACCCTATTTTGCAATGCCAAAAGGCAACACAGAGGAGTCGACCCAAGAAGAAGTATGAGGGCGACCACAAAACATAGGAAATCTGCTTTTCATTTGAGGTCGACCTCAGTTGAAAGAAGAGGTCGACCCCATTTTCCAGTGTTGAAATGGGCTTATAATGGGTCGACCCAAGAAGAAGTATGAGGTCAACTCGTAGCTATCATTTCTTTCATACTATGCGACATTGAGCAATGTACGATAACATACTACATAAGCCTTGCTAAATGCTTGTGAATGGACATAGTACATAACTAAAACTTTAAATCATTGATGATGAATGTTTGGTACAACCATTGATCCTCCAATAAACACAACCATTCCCTCATTTCCTCTAAAGTACCACAACACATGCAAACACTATCTTCTTCTGTGTGTCAAAGGGGCACGTATTTCCATCTCGGAGGGTTTGGAACCTCATCTTCAATACACCAAAAGCCTGTTCGACACAATTTCGAAGTTGTGCATGTCTATGGTTGAATTTTTCTTGCTTGTTATCATAACGCCCATTTCCTGGCTTACGAAAGCTTGAAATATGAAAACTCAGTAAAAATTGCAGAAAGTTATGAAGACACATACAACATTCATGGAATACAAACACAATGAAATTCAAATCTTATCATGTTCATGTATCATAAAGAACATAACAATGATTAAAGACATAATGATTATGTTCATACATTGAAAAAATAGATATATGTACAAGTTGATAACATGAAATAAATAAAAATACCTTCTCAATTTGACATTTTTGAACCCTCATCCTCTACCTCATGAGACTGAACAGGTGGCACATACTCATGTCCTCCATACTGGGTATATCCAAAGCCAAACAAAGAATTGACAATGTCTTGGAATCCTCTTTGGATGCCTCGAGGTGTCGTTGTTTGTTGGCTTGAATTTTCTCCTGATTGTCCTGGAGTGAAGAAACTACTATACCCAGTAGTTTGAATATTGGCCAAGTAACTAGTCCCACTACTAAAGCTGATATCTGAATATGGCAAATTTGGGGGACTAAAAAAGGGTGGATAAGAAGGCCCATATCCCCAGTCATGCCCTGCTTGCCTTTGTTGGCCTTCATATCCCCCATGTTGTTGTTGTGCTTCCCCTTGGCTTCCTTGTTGTTGATGGGGTGGTGCTGCATAATCCTTATATCCTGAAATGATACCCCCAAGCCCATAACATCCTATGGCTCCAGTACCTGCAGCAGCACCATCATCATCATCACTATCATCATCATCAGGTGATTGAGTGGAATCATCACTCCCAACTATTTTTCCTTTCTTAATCATCTTCTTTCGACGTTGATAATGCTTTTTCTCTGCCTCATATAGTCTCGCCAAGTGAGCTGGTAGGGGTGGAGCCTCAGAAAATGGCTCCCCATATGTGTCTCCTGACTCTCCTCAGGAGAGTCCTCTGCACCTTCTTGTGATTTTCTTCTTGGTTCTTCTATTCTTCTTTCCTTGTTGGCCTTTGCTTTTTTCTTGCCTTTGTCTTTCTTTCTTTTAGGCTCCAATTGAGAGGTATATCTTCTTAATTCTGGCTGACATTAAGAAAGTCTAGTACCCTGTACAGTGGCAGATCTTCTTAATTCGGGCCTTTTACCACTCTCAAGTACATGTTCTTCTAATAAAGCATCTTCTTCACATGCCTGAACCAAGCGATCATCAGGATGAAAGTCAGGTATCTCTCCAACAGCTCTCATCTCCACCCAAGCATGTAAAGGGTGTTCTTCATTTAGCAACTCATCTACATCTATCTCAGGAACTACCTCCTCAAATGGTCTACCAGCTAGCTGCATGAATCTCTGCCTTTCTATGTTTTGCCTTTCTTCTTTTTGCTTCACCCTTAAACGCATATTATAGTGACAATAAACCAACTTCCCTAGCCTACCCACACCCAGCCTATTACGGATTTTTGTGTGAATGAGGCTGAATGTACTCCAATTTCTTTCACATGGGCTAAAAGAAGTGGTTTGACTTAACACTCTCATTGCAACATACGTTAAAGGATTTGTGCCAGCTTGCTGATAATTGACTTGAATCCACCATTCAACTGTTGCAATAAAAGGAGTGAACATTAATCATTTTATAATGGTGAATTCCTAAATTTACGATTTTAGGCAAACACCCAAGCATGTAAAATAACCTAGAGTGAGTCTTTGAGCTGCACATCTCATGTCATATCCTCCATATATCCCAAGTTTCATCCTATATCTCTCCACCTACAAAATGGAAGATATAACATATGTCAAATGAAACATGCATACATATGCAAAAGAAAACATTCTATCCTACCTCTGCCATTGCATCTAATCTCTCATTCATTGTCCTTTCAAGGCGAGTGATGACAGTCATGGTGCCTCTCATCACTTCTCCATCATTGTGCACATTATCTTTGTATTGAATTGTAGGGTTGAAAAAACACCCTGCATATGATAAACATTTTCAGCATGGTATGATAAAAAATTCAGCAATTAGTTAGATTAAATAAATTACCTGCAGCATGAAGATCATGGTGGAGAGTCATCTCCCATCTCTTGTCTATGATGGCCCACCATTTTCTATATGCTTTGGGATTCCTTTCCCTCAAATTTTCCTTTGCTTTGTCCATTGCCTTGTACACATACCCCATATCATTTTTATCATCACCATCAACCATTCTAAGGATAAGTACCAGAGGCTCTATTACTTTGAGGTAGTAGGAAATCTTCTCACAAAATCGTGCATTGCTAATCATATCTTGGACTTCGAGAGCAACATCTTTACTATCAGGCCGTAGAGTGTTGACATGTTGCAAAAATTGCTCAGAATTAATCAATTGGCCCAATTGATGCCTATATTTTATGAGGCTCTCCAAACAAATAAAATTTGATGCAAATCGAGTGGGACCAGCACGAAGAAGATCTCGACCATCTGTGTATTGCCTCATCATATTCAAAATCCTGTTGTGACTATAAATAAATGAAGTTAAAATCTGAGCATCATGGATGAGGCCATGAATATATACATCTTTGCCTATGTCCTTCATCATCAAATCAATACAATGTGCTGCACAAGGAACCCAATAGAATGTTCTCTCTTTTCCATCAACAATCTACTAGCAGCCTTGTAGCTCGCTTCATTGTCAGTCACAACTTGTACAACGTTTTCTTCACCCACTTCCTCCACAACATCATCCATTAGTCTAAACAAATAATCTGCATTCTTGATGTTGTTAGAGGCATCAACAGATTTAAGAAAAATAGTACCCTTACAGCAATACACTAGAAATTTAATCATGGATTTCCTTGTGGTCCCTGTCCAACCATTACACATAATGGTGCAACCATGTTCTTTCCAAACATTTTTGAAGCTATTCACCCATCCTTTCAACTCATCATACTCCTCATCAAGCCCAGCATCATAAATGTACTTCCGTGTAGGAGCCTTAAGACTAGGCCCAGCTTCTGCTATTGCATCCAACATACTCTGGAAATATGGGCTCTCTGCCATATGTGCCGGCACACCTGCATGTAAAAACCATTTCACAATGCCTTTGATTGCTCCCTTTGTTACCTTTGCACTTGCTTTCACTCCTTTCAATGCCTGCTTGATTCCTGCTTGCTTTACAGACCTTGATCTATACAAATATGCATCCATAGGACCCTGTGTAGGAGCATGAACATCTGAAAGTCTACCTCCACACCCTAATGCACCGGCAGCCCTACGAACTTATGTACTCCTAGGAAGAGATCTCCTACAGTCGTCTCTAGACAAATGTGACCCCGATGTCCCCAACCCCTTCGTCTGTCATCTTCCTCAGCATAAGAATGACGACTAGCACGTGTAGCTACAGTGAACTCAGGATCAAAATCATCATCGTCATCATTATCTTCATCATCATCCACATTGATTGGTAAAGTATAATCTCTATGAATCTGTCGCCCAGAAATCTCATCTTGAAGTTGTTGTTGCTACTGAGTTGTCAATAATTTCTCAATTTTTTTCCCTTCATATATGCTTTTATTTCATTCCTAACTTCAAGTGAACAAGATGGGCATTTTGATACATTTCCAGCAATCCCAGCAAGATGTTGTTTAAGGCGATATATGCCTCCAAACATTTCCTTTGAACACCAATTACATTTCACTTTTTTCTGTCGTGCATCAAGGAGAGTACCATGAGCCCAACCAGGATCAATAGCCTACTCCACCTCTTGCTCTTCATGTTCTTGATGTGCCATATTCCTGTGTAAGAATACAATTAAATTGCACATTAATTACACAAAATCCCTAATTTTTAAACTCAAATTAGGGTTCAATTTGAGAATTTTGAGAAAAATGGGTCATGCAATGTAATTGAATCTACAAAAAAACTCTGCCCAGCATCAAATGACTACATTGGACACTCAATTGCACATTAATTATATTAATGACCCAAAATTCCTAATTTTTAAAATCAAATTAGGGTTCAATTTGGGAATTTTGAGAAAAATGGGTCATGTAGTGTAATTGAATCTACAAAAAAACTCTAATCAACTCAAATGACTACGTGGACACTCAATTATACATTAATTATATTAATGACCTAAAATCCCTAATTTTTAAACCCTAATTAGGGTCATTTGGGGATTTTGGGGAAAATAGACCATGTAATGCAATTGAGTCTACCAACAAACTCTAATCAACTAAAATAATTCTATTAAACACTCAATTGCACATTAGTTGCATTCATGGACACAAAATCCATAATTTTAAACCCTAATTAGGGTTCAATTTTGGGATTTTGGAGAATGAGGGTCATAAACATGTTATCAATGCTATAGATCTATATATTTAACATTTCCTATTTTTTCAGATTTTTTAAAAAAAAATTAAAAAAACTCACCTGAAGGAAGAGAGAGAATAGAACAGAAACAGAGAGGACTAAGCAAGCAGCGGCTATATATTTAACATTTCCTATTTTGGCATGCAGCGGCGCCGGCAGCGGTGGCCGGTGAGCCTCCTCGGAGCTCCGACGAGGACTGCCGCAGGGGGGGGGGGGGGGCTCGGGACTGCGCAGACAAGTCTCTATCTGCGCAGTCCCGTGATTGCCGATCCGCGGAGTCAGCCCTAGTCGGGCAGGAACTGCCTGGAGTCGGACGACTCCAGGCGGATCCGGGCCGACTCCAATCGAAATGGCCCCGCTTTTCGTGGAAGCGGTTAGGAGTGAGTGGACTCGCCTGAAGTCGGGACGAGTCAGGCCGACTCGAGCCGATTTTGATCGAACCCCCGATTCCACCTAGGACTGTAAACTTTACAAAAATATATATACGTAAACTATTTTTAACATTTTTTTTTAAAAAATTACATTATTGGCGACGGCTTCATACCGTCACCATTATACTTTGACGACAAACAAGGCCGTCGCTAATAAAAACTAACGGCGACAATTACAGCCGTTGCTAATGTTCTTATTAAGAACAACCACTTAAAGCCGTCACTAATAATCATTTATTTGCGACGGTTACAACCGTCTTTAATAAGAGCATTAGCGATCGCTATAATAGTCATCGCTAATATTAATATTAGGGACAACTTTTAGTAAGTGTCTCTAATAATCAATTATCGGGGACAGCTAGAGCCGTCTCCAATATGTGTTAGTAGCGACGAATAAATTATCCGTCGCTACCAAAAGTATTAAAGATGGCTTTGTTAGCCGTCGCTAATAACCTTTATTGGGGATGACGGATGCCGTCTCGAATGATATTTTTCACGACGGCTTCTGTAGCCGTCTTGAATAAGTTTTTTTAGCGACGATTATATAACCAAGCGTCGCTAATAATTTTTTAGTGGAGACGGCTTCTCTGAACCGTTGCCAATATCACAGTTTTGGAGACGGTTGTTTTACTGCTGTCGCAAATACCCTTGTTAGCGACGACTTTTTTTTTAAGGAGACAACTTTCGTTAGCCGTCGCCAATACTACACATTTGAAGACGACTTCTTAGAATCCGTCGCAAATACTTTTCTTAGCGACGGTTTTTGAGAGCCGTTGCAAATACCACGTCCCCAATATATTTTGACCCTCCTTTATTTTCACATAAAGAATGTGGCACTGTACTGTACCTCTATATTCCTCTTGTGATGAAGAGAACAAATACGTTGTCTATGGAAGTTTGGTTCTTTCACGTACGCGATGTGTGGAAACTGGTAAACCAGAAGTTTCGTGTTCCAAAAGATGTGCTTTCTCAACCCAAGTATAGCTAGGTCCCGATCATGTCTCTTGACCTTCAAACACCTTCGACGTTGGTCGCACAGGTGTCGTAGGGACGGAACTCGTTCTTCCCTTCCATGAGCTTTTGTTTCAACTGGTCATGGGCATGCATGAGCCGAGCTCACAAATTAATCAGATCTGGTGTGCAGCTGGCGTTCTGAGTACTTGTGTCATTGTTTGGGATGCGGAATTGAAGTGAAAGTGTTGCATTGCATCATACCTTTAATTAACAGAGTTCTAAGTATAAAGTTGATTAGAAATATGATTATAGATACATGTATGCGCTCAAATGTATGTATATAAATACTTCGTTAATTACGTGAGAATATAATACCTAAGGTTATGGAATGCTATAACATCTAATAATAAATTTCTTAGCGAATTATGGGTAGCTATATATAGAGAACGTACGTGAGCTCAGAGTTGGCATTTTTATTACGTGCTTTTAAATATTAGATGAGTGATAAATGAGTAGAGTAGAAGCCTGCCTCACGCTAATATTCCTCTGTTAATTTTGATATTTCTAATTTTAGATCATATTATCATCATCAGAGTTTTATCTCATTATCTGAGGTTGATTATATGATTTTTTTTTTCAAATTTTTTATATCGAATATTATATTCATGTTCAAAGACATACTATAATATCACACTTCTTATCCTTTCTATTTCACCATCCACAAAAGAAATTAAATACCATAGACACTTATTAACAACTATAGCATAAGGACAATTAAATAATAATGAAATAGAGGTGATACAAAAATATAACACTGCGACATTGCACTGTATATTATAAGCCCAAAAAATCACGTTTGAAATGGAGAATGCTTGAACCCCGTGGTAGGGGGAAAATGGTTTAATAACATTATTTTGTAACACACCACATCACAACCTCATCATTTATGATGTTTTTTTAATTTTTTTATTTCAATTGTTGATGTGGCACAGTCAATGTTATCAAATGATGTTATAAACGGTGCTACAAAATTGTTTATTGGCAGGACCGGACGCAGAAACATGTGGCCCAATGGTCGGATGGGGGGTGGCAAAAGAAAAGGCGTGAAACGTGAAACACAGGTAACACACGACGAGGTTTATCCTGCCGTTCCCGCGAGATCCAACGGCTGTGAGAGGTGGCACTTAAAAGAAGTCAAACGTCTGCCGTCTTCCGCGGCTTGTAGAGTTCACGTACTGCGCGGATGACCTTTTCTTGTAAATATTAAGGAAGAAAAATATACAATTTTTAAAAAGAAAATACTTATTGTAAGATATTTTTTATAATAAAATTGATGTAAATTATCTGAAAATTAATTTTATTAATTGAGAGGATCTGACAAATATCCACTTTTTATATTTGTCACCTAATAAAATTAGTTTCTAAGAAATCTACGTACGTGAACCTAAAGAGTTTTGTAATAAATGTTTATTTTAAAAGTATGAGAGGGGAGGAGGCGTGTCTCGTTTCCAGCCATCTCCATGTATGCTTGTTTCTTGTATATAGTTACACTACAGAAGGGGGCGTACGTTTTTTCACTTTTGGTCTTTTGAACTTTTTTTTTCCCGCATATCTCGGTGAGTTTGATGTATATATAAGATAAATGGGGTTTGTATTTGATAGTCGGATGTTTGGGGGCCAATATATGGTGGTGATGGGTTTGGCTGTATATCAATGAAATCAATTATATAATATGTGATGTAACTTTTATGAATGAAGTTGATACATCAACAACCATTCACATAAAAATGGTAGGTCAGTCAACTTCATGTAAAATATCTCAATTTATTACAGTTAAAGCTGAAGCCATCACCATATTTAATAGTCTCATTTGGGATATAGAGATTGGCCAACCGGTCATTGATTTTAATGATATTTTAACTATTGTCAATGCTATTAATAGTTCTGTAACAGTTGTGTGGAGGTGTAGTAATATTATTGAAAATGTGAACTCTCTGTTGACTACTCGTTCTAGCTATAGTATTAAATTTTGGTTCAAGGTTGACACGTATCATCTGCATTGTTTGGCCAAATTAAATGATTTTTTCTTTCTCTCTTTGGTTCATGAGAGAGTTCTGATCTCTTAGAATTTTTTTGGATGCTTGTAACTAATGTCTTGTAATTTTAATTTATTAGTAATGATATGATATCGTTTACTTGTCACAAAAAAATGAATTGAGTATTCTTGTCAATGAACGTCGACAAGATGGCGAAATTTCTTTTAATATGAAGAGTTTGGCCTTAGAATTTTAATCTCTGTGTGCGTGTTTGTAGGCTCTTTTGATAATTAGGTAGAACATTCTCGGATAAGAAAATTTCGATATGTTTCCCATTTTCATAGTGTTATAATCATAAATACAATTGAACAAATTATGAAATATTTATCCTAAATACGAAATTTTCCATTCCGGAAACTTACTTATTCGCCGCGCGGATCTATAATCCTCTTCCATGCACGAATGGTTTGAAGAAGTTTTTTTTTTTTTTTAAACACTAGCCCATTATATATATCCTTAGAAAATTCCTGAAAAAATCTTTATAAATCTGCTCTCATCGAGGGTTGAACCCTTGAATATTAATTTCTTCCTAGTGTAGATGAATGGTTCGAAGAAATTGGTGGAGTCGGCCTTTAACTTCAAATTCCATATCTCCAATGTTGAGAGTACCATGCAAGTAGTTAGATGTCAGTGTCCACTTTGGTACAACGACTGATATATATAAATGGTCTTTTGAACTGGGTAAATGCCGACATATGTAGAGGTACTGTTGGAGGCCGGCACCTCCAGCCATGAATCTTCACCACTGTGGAAGCGTTCAACAAGAACACTTCTCTTCCATGGCTTGTTCTAACACAGCGAGGTGTACACCTCTTGGCCCCTTTGAAATTTACATATGGTTAGGCAGCAGCTTGCTTATCCGAATTGGTCTTTTTTTAAAAGGTTCAAGCTAGCCAACCAGTTGATGGCAGGTCTTCAGACAATTCCAATAAAAACCCTAAAGTTGGAAGTCAAATTCATGGAAAATGGAGTATCAAAGTTCTCAGGACAAGCATGTACGTTCTTGTTTCTTTTAAAAGTTGTGTGAAAAGGGTAAGCAGGAAGTCAGATAGCAACAAGAGAGGCATGCATGAAGAACTTGACATTCTCTTCGTTTGTAGTAGTAGTTGTTGTTATGTTGTGTGTATGTGTTGTTGGGGGGGGGGGGGGGGGGGGGGGGTGGGGGTGTAGTACCCCGAAAAATTTATTAATTAGAAATTATAGATAAATAGAAATTTTATCAATTAATAAATTTAATTAGTTAAAAAAGTACGATCATTATTGCATGCGTATAAACCCCTATAAAAATTTCGTAAAAATAGTAGTTATACTTTAAATAATGTTCTCTAATGATCCATCATAAAATTTGGGCGTAGAAAAATCATTTGGACCGAGTTAATAAATTATACGACTTATTAGCATAATTAAGGAATAAGTCGAAGAACTCATTATTTTATGACCAAAGTGGATTATAAATAAAAATAAATATGTGGGTAGACTTTAAATAATATGGGATGATAGCCCATTATGATATTTGGACCAATGGACAATCTTGGCCCATGAATAAATTCTCTAATAAAAGGATAATTAAAATCTAATAAGTAAAGTAAGTACATGGGTTGTACAATTAAGCTCACACGAGTTAATGGGCCAAGAGTAAGAGCCCAAATGATAAAGGTTAAAAAATATGGCATGAATAATATTTATTGAAATAAAAGTATGAAATTACTTGAATAAGTGTGATAAATAGATTTACATAAGGATAAAAGGGGAATAATTGGAATTAAATCAATACCCATTAAGTCAAATAGTATTGGGTTTTAATAATGGTCCTAGCATAAAGTTTGGGCCCAATTATGAAGAGTCCCCATGAGATGAGAGTTAAATAGTGAAATTCGTACCTAAAATATTAATAAATAGAAAAAGGTTAAGATAATGAGTATTTTAACTCTTAATCATCTTAGAAAGAGTTCTAAACCTAGTATAACTCAATAGGACTATATCCTAATCAAATTTGGATTTAGATGAGAGACATTGGGTTAAATATAAGAGACCCAAATTAAATAGGAAAATTCGTAACTATATTATCTCTTAATTAAAAAGGGGTCATTAAAGCACTAATATGACTCATATTATCTTAATAAGAGTCCTAAGCCTATCCTAACCCATTATCCACGAAATTGGACCTCTCCCATCTTATTAGGTGGATAAATGTAAGAGAATAGGGAGATAAATGTGAAAATTCAGAGTTTGAAGGGAAGGGAAGAGTTTTAAGTTATTAGGACTCTTAAGCAACCTAATAGACTCTAATTAGTGTCATCCAAGCCCCATTTTCATGGCTGGAGCTCTGGAGCATGAGGAAAAGGGTGGAGCAAGGAGAAGAAGAAGGTTGGAGCAAGGAGAACTTTGAATTCGTCACCCCTCAACCCTAGGATCTTTACAGTGCAAAAAGGTAGGCAATCTCTCAAGAAAAAATCGTGAAATAATTACCCTAGATAGCCTTCATGTACCTCTTCAAAGCCCTATGGTTTCGTGCTATTTCGTTCACCCATTGGGCGAATTTAATCGTGAAATTCTGCTATCACCATGAACCCTAATCTCATGTTTTCTCTAATTCCCGATGTGTACATGCTCTCATGCCATGATAAAATTTTCAGATATACTACATCACACTAGCTTTCAAAACCCTGGTCTTGCTTGATTTCGATCTCTCATGAGAGAGAATTAAATCTGTTGAATATCTGTCAGATCTGTGCACTCGACCCTCCTTGTTTCCTTTTTAATCTCGTGCACACTTGACATCTTCCATGATAAACTTATCATAAATATTACTACATGTTAGCTTTCAAACGCCGCTGGTTTCATAATTTTCATAAAGTATTCATCCCTAAATAATTCATGAACCTGACTGCGCATGTTTAGGTCCGAAATTTAACCTAATCAATGCATATCTAAACTTGTCTATTTTCAAATTAATTGTGCATGTTGATAGATATACATGTCTACTTTCGTTAAAACTAGTTTTGTACTTTTTGGATCACCATACTATTTATATGTAATTTAGAACGTCCATGTATCACAGAGGGCTCGCCTGGAAAAAAGGAAAAAGAGCAAACCCACCTGTTATCGCGACGGCGCGACCCGCCGCGATAGTGGGGTCGCGCCGGCCGATGGCGTCGCCGTCAAGACGCGGTGGCACGAGCCGCCGCGATTCGCTCCGGACCGGGCCAGACGGCAGGCCCCCGTGTCGTGTCCGACCGCCCTGTCGCGACTTGAATCGCGACGGGTAGGTCCGTCGCGTTCTTGAAATTTCGGCTAGAACCTTATTGCTTTATATCCCTGCTTTAAATGGCATATAATCCTTGTACAAGTTAACCATGTACTGTTAAGCTTGATAAATGATATGAATATTTTTATTGGATAATATTTAAATGACTCTTATTAATTAAAAGCCTGTTGAGCACGAACTACTCTATCCCATGATTTCTTTACACTGCACACTAAACATTGTTTATTGCCATTTGACCCTATTAAATTACTCAATAATGTATCTGGGAATTAAGTGAAATTAATTACCTAATTTACCTATTATTTAAAGACACATGTCTTCGTTTTACTCGCGTGATTTGTACACGTTATGAGTCCCTCTGCCTTCGAGCACTCGAGGCAAGACGGACAACGTTTCGTACACACTTTTCTTGACATGGACCACCTCTCCACCGAGAATACTCTCGACTGGACTAGGGACTTCTTGTCAAGGCTTCCGTAAGTCTTCTTGGCTTGGCGCACGTCCATTGCCGACGAGCTGGTTGTACCTTTAAATCCCGTTACACTCTTAGGGATCAGTACGATCCAAACGGCCTTAGTGAGATCTCTCTTATCTTGTGATTCACGCCGGACCACCTGGCCAGTGTTCTTAGCACGGCTAGTGGGCCGGTTGTGACTTCTTCTACCAGACTGCCGGTACCCGACCTGGTGCTGTGCAACCGTTACTATCGTGGTTTATCGTTGTTTTACGATTATACCCTATCTCATCTACTATACTTGTACTCTCATCTATTCACGTCACTCTACTATCTCGTCTATTCATCTAGTACTCTCTTGAAACTCTTGAGCTGTTGTGGCTCCATTGCGTCATATACATGACTGTCTAGCGCCATAATATGGGTCTGGTGACCTACTAACTTTAATGTTAAGTGTGCAGGGCACGGAGAGTGTCCGAGGGGCTCCAATCTAGTCCTGGGGGCAGAGAGCCACCCGAAAATACTGCAGGGGCTATTGACGGTGTTATGCATTGCACCGGTTCTAACTATCTCGACATTGGCTAGACATCTAATTGTTTTACTATTAGTCTGAGGAGTTCAGACATAGTGTGCTAGTTCTGTGCTATTAGTGTGCTAGCACTGACTGATTAACATTTGTCTGAGGAGTTCAGACGAAATGTACTATCGTAAATGGCTACTGTCCCAAAGTGACTATTGCCATACTCGACTAGTGCACCGTGATGCAGCCATACATGCTATCTCTATACAAGTTATCTCGTTACACGTCACCTTGATACAAGCTATCATATTACATGTCATTTTGATACACGCTATCTTGCATACACTATCTTGTTACACGCTATCTCGTTATGTTGTCATCCTAATTTTTGCAATACTCTTGAGAAATGTATTATCGTTCACTTGTTATCTTGTACTATTCTCTCTTGACTATACTTGATCGTTCTCTCTAGTTAACCTACTTTACAAGATATTAATCACTTAAAGCATGCTTGTTACACGAGATATTAAGTCCTACTGAGCGTTATCGCTCACCCTTCGTTATTTGTTATTGTGTTTTCAGGTAAGTCAAGTGATGACCTTACACACAACAACGGGATTGGACTAGAGTGATGAGCGTCCTGAAGTCATAGCGATAGAATGTCCTTAATTAGTACCTTAGAGTTAGTTAGAGATTTGCTTTAGATTTCTTTTCCAATGTAATAATGTCATTGAGCCCTATGTTTTGGCTCTGAATTAGTGGTTGTAATAGTTTAGATGAATTATCAATAAAATGATGAGTTTTATTACAATTATTGTTCATTAGTTGCTCTGATATTTGGAATGTATGCGCAATTTACATTACCATACTCGTTGTTCATGCCTCCCCGATTTATTCGCTGCTAAATTGGCGGGGCATGACAGTTGGTATCAGAGCCTAGGATGTCCTATCAGGATATTTAAGTCTAGGATGTTCTAGGTGAACTGCCTACACACGGTCTAAGTCAACTACCATACCTATGTGAGAATGGATAGAACCATGGTAAGATCTGAATACAGTTACTATTTATAATATATATATTATATATATATATATATGTGTGTGTGTGTCAACTTGGTAATACTTTAGCACCCAAAGTCTAAAAAGAAATAAATAAAATGTTATTGCTCGCAGGAGATTAGTGGAGATGGCTGGTGAGCATGGACAATTGCGGGACTTACAAAGCACCAAACAAGGGTTAACTCAAGCCTTAATAACGTGATTCAAGCAGGAGCAAGGAATGGGGCAGGAGATTTATACGGGAATTTCCAATGAATGAATCCTCCTAGGTTTAATGGAACTCGGATCCCGATGAAGCCGAAAATTGGGTGAAGACGATGGAACGGATCTTTAGAGTTATGCAATGTTCAGAACATGAGAAAGTCCTTCTGGCAACCTTCCAATTGGACCGCGATGCTAGAGCTTGGTGGGAAGCTGTCAGTCGACAACTACCCGACATCAACATAGAGTGGGATGAATTTTTAGAAATCTTCAACACCAAATATTTTCTGAAAGGATTCGTGAGGGGAAGGCAAATGAATTCGCCAATTTAAAACAACGAATGATGTCTGTAGCAGAATATGAAGCACAATTTGAAAGACTAGCACAATATGCACCACATTTGGTGAGTACGGAAAAGATGAAGGCAAAGAGATTCTTGGAAGGATTGAGACCTGTGTTCTGGGAAAAGTTGGCTCCGCTAGACCTTGTAGTATATTCGGACATGGTATCGAGAGCTCAAATAGTAGAGGACACCATGGGACTTCTTGAAAAGATCCATAAGAAAAATGTGTTGAAAAGGGAACGTGCTACCCATTCCCATGATAATAAAGGAAGAAATACAGTAGATAGCAAGAGAATGAAAGGGGAAGCAAAGCGAAAAGAATTTTGTAAATTTTGTAAAAAGTCAGGGCATCAGATTGAAAACTGTTGGAAGAAACTGGGCAGATGTTTGCATTGTGGAAGTCAACACAACATCGAGTCATCGATTGCCAGACAAAGAAGAACCAAACTCCACACCAAAGACGGTTACAAGTTCATGTGAATACGAATCATGCCAATAAAGGTAGACAAGGTATCAGTACTAAACCCTTAGTTCAATTCATATTATTTTCTCGATAGCAAAGCCCCAAGTGGGGGAGATGATGGAATGAGATATTCAGAATGGAATTGGTAATCGTATCATATCATACGAATTTGGGGATCAAATTCTTTTTAAGTGGGAGAGGATGTAGTACCCCGAAAAATTCATTAATTAAAAATTATAGATAAATAGAAATTTTATCAATTAATAAATTCAATAGTTAAAAAGGTACGCATCATTATTGCATGCGTATAAACTCCTATAAAAATTCGTAAAAATAGTAGTTATACTTTAAATAATGTTCTCTAATGACCCATCATGAAATTTGGGCGTAGAAAAATTATTTGGACCGAGTTTAAGAAATTATACGACTTATTAGCATAATTAAGGAATAAGTCGAAGAACTCATTATTTTATGACCCAAAGTGGATTATAAATAAAAATAAATATGGGGTAGACTTTAAATAATATGGGATGATAGCCCATTATGATATTTGGACCAATGGACAATCTTGGCCCATGAATAAATTCTCTAATAAAAGGATAATTAAAAATCCAATAAGTAAAGTAAGTACATGGGTTGTACAATTAAGCTCACACGAGTTAATGGGCCAAGAGTAAGAGCCCAAATGATGAAGGTTAGAAATATTGGCATGAATAATATTAATTGAAATAAAAGTATGAAATTACTTGAATTAGTGTGATAAATAGATTTACATAAGGATAAAAGGTGAATAATTGAAATTAAATCAATACCCATTAAGTCAAATTAGTAATGGGTTTTACTAATGGTCCTAGCATAAAGTTTTGGGCCCAATTATGAAGAGTCCACCATGAGATGAGAGTTAAATAAGTGAAATTCGTACCTAAAATATTAATAAATAGAAAAGGGTTAAGATAATGAGTATTTTAACTCTTAATCATCTTAGAAAGAGTTCTAACCTAGTATAACTCAATAGGACTCTATCCTAATCTAAAATTGGGATTTAGATGAGAGACAATTGGGTTAAATATAAGAGACCCAAATTAAATAGGAAAATTCGTAACTATATTATCTCTTAATTAAAAAGGGGTCATTAAAGCACTAATATGACTCATATATTCTTAATAAGAGTCCTAAGCCTATCCTAACCCATTACCCACGAAATTGGACCTCTCCCCATCTATTAGGTGGATAAATGTAAGAGAATAGGGAGATAAATGTGAAAATTCAGAGTTTGAAGGGAAGGGAAGAGTTTTAAGTTATTAGGACTCTTAAGCAACCTAATAGAACTCAATTAGTGTCAACCAAGCCCCATTTTCGTGGCTGGAGCTCTGGAGTATGAGGAGAAGGGTTGGAGCAGGAGAAGAAGAAGGGGAGCAAGGAGAACTTTGAAATTCGTCACCCCTCAACCCTAGGATCTTTACAGTGCAAAAAGGTAGACACTCTCTCAAGCAAAATCGTGAAATAATTACCTAGATAGCCTTCATGTACCTCTTTAAAAGCCCTATGGTTTCGTGGTATTTCGTTCCCATTTGGGCGAATTAATTCGTGAAATTCTGCTATCACCATGAACCCAATCTCATGTTTTCTCTAATCCCGATGTGTACATTCTCTCATGCCATGATAAAATTTTCAGATATACTACATCACACTAGATTTCAAACGCCCCTGATCTTGCTTGATTTCGATCTCTCATGAGAGAGAATAAATCTTTGAATATCTGTCAGATCTGTGCACTCGACCCTCCTTGTTTCCTTTTAATCTCGTGCACACTTGACATCATTCCATGATAAAATTATCATAAATATTACTACATGTTAGCTTTCAAACGCCGCTGGTTTCATAATTTTCATGATGTATTCATCCCTAAATAGTTCATTGAACCTTGACTGCGCCTGTTTAGGTCACCGAAATGTAACCTAATCAATGCATATCTAAACCTTGTCTATTTTCAAATTAATTGTGCATGTTGATAGATATACATGTCTACTTTCGTTTAAAACTAGTTTTGTACTTTTGGATCACGATACTATTTTATATGTAATTTAGAACGTCCATGTATCACAGAGGGCTCGCCCTGGAAAAAAGGAAAAAGAGCAAACCCACATGTTATCGCGACGGCGCGACCCGCCGCGATAACAGTGGGGTCGCGCCGGCCGATGGCGTCGCGTCAAGAACGTGGCGGCACGAGCCGCCGCGATTCGCTCCGGACCGGGCCAGACGGCCAGGCCCCGGTGCGCGTCCGACCGCCTGTCGCGACTTGAATCGCGACGGGTAGGTCCGTCGCGTTCTTGAAATTTCGGCTAGAACCTTTAATTGCTTTTATATCCCTGCTTTAAATGCCATCTAATCCTTGTACAAGTTAAACCATGTACTGTTAAGCTTGATAAATGATCTGAATATTTTTATTGGATAATATTTAAATGACTCTTATTAATTTAAAAGCCGTGAGCACGACTTACTCTATTCCCATGATTTCTTTACACTTGCACACTAAACATTGTTTATTGCCATTTGACCCTATTAAATTACTCAATAATGTATCTGGTAATTAAGTGAAATTAATTACCTAATTTACCTATTATTTAAATGACACATGTCTTCGTTTTACTCGCGTGATTTGTACATCGTTATTGCGTCCCTCTGCCTTCGAGCACTCGTGGCGAGACGGACAACGTTTCGTTACACACTTTTTCTTGACATGGACCACCTCTCCACCGAGAATACTCTCGACTGGACTAGGGACTTCTTGTCAAGGCCTCCGTAAGTCTTCTTGGCTTTGGCGCACGTCATTGCCGACGAGCTGGTTGTACCTTTAAATCCCGTTACACTCTTAGGGATCAGTACGATCCAAACGGCCTTAGTGAGATCTCTCTTATCTTGTGATTCACGCCGAACACCTGGCCAGTGTTCTTAGCACGGCTAGTGGGCGGTGGTGACTTCTTCTACCAGACTGCCGGTACCCGACTGGTGCTGTGCAACCGTTACTATCGTGGTTTATCGTTGTTTTACGATTATACCCCTATCTCATCTACTATCCTTGTACACTCATCTATTCACGTTCACTCTACTATCTCGTCTATTCATCTAGTACTCTCTTGAAACTCTTGAGCTGTTGTGGCTCCCATTGCTTGTATTATACATGACTGTCTAGCGCCATAATATGGGTCTGGTGACCTACTAACTTTAATGCTAAGTGTACAGGGCACGGAGAGTGTCCGAGTGGCTCCAATCTAGTCCTGGGGGCAGAGAGCCACCCGAAAATACCTGCAGGGGCTATTGACGGTGTTATGCATTGCACCGGTTCTGACTATCTCGACATTGGCTAGATATCTAATGTTTTACTATTAGTCTGAGGAGTTCAGACATAGTGTGCCAGTTCTGTGCTATTAGTGTGCTAGCACTGACTGATTAACATTTGTCTGAGGAGTTCAGACGAAATGTACTATCGTTAAATGGCTACTGTCCCAAAGTGACTATTGCCATACTCGACTAGTGCACCGTGGTGCAGCCATACATGCTATCTCTATACAAGTTATCTCGTTACACGTCACCTTGATACAAGCTATCATATTACATGTCATTTTGATACACGCTATCTTGCTATACACTATCTTGTTACACGCTATCTCGTTATGTTGTCATCCTAATTTTTGCAATACTCTTGAAAAATGTATTATCGTTCACTTGTTATCTTGTACTATTTCTCTCTTGACTATACTTGATCGTTCTCTCTAGTTAACCTACTTTACAAGATATTAATCACTTAAAGCATGCTTGTTTACACGAGATATTAAGTCCTACTGAGCGTTATCGCTCACCCTTAGTTATTTGTTATTGTGTTTTCAGGTAAGTCAAGTGATGACCTTACACACAACAACGGGATTGGACTAGAGTGATGAGCGTCCTGAAGTCATAGCGATGGAATGTCCTTAATTAGTACCTTAGAGTCTAGTTAGAGATTTGCTTTAGATTTCTTTTCCAATGTAATAATGTCATTGAGCCCTATGTTTTGGCTCTGAATTAGTGGTTGTAATAGTTTAGATGAATTATCAATAAAATGATGAGTTTATTACAATTATTGTTCATTAGTTGCTCTGATATTTGTGAATGTATGCGCAATTTACATTACCATACTCGTTGTTCATGCCTCCCCGATTTATTCCGCTGCTAAATTGGCGGGGCATGACTGGGGGGGACGACAGGTTGTAATGTTTTGTTGGATTATGGGATCTAATAACTCTTTTAGAGATTCGTTCTGTACCACATGTTGATCTGGAATCAGGTGTGTAGTCACATCTACCCACAACACATTATGGATGTGGAGCTCTGCACTGTCAAATAAGAAAAATATGATTTGTCTTCACTATCAACTCGAATTTTTGGTGCAATGATTGAATTGTTGTCTTGGGTGTTGATTTTGATGATGACAAAATGGGTTTCAATAATCTTACTTTAACCTTCGAATAAGCACAAATAAACTGAGCATAAATATTATATACACACTTCCATTTGATGCCAAAATTTGAAAAGTTAGTCACTAACTCATATTTGAAGTGTACAAATTGTGACGTTCCGGCCGTTCGGATCGTCTTCCTGTGTGTATGGAGGCCAGTGTGTGGCCAATGACATGTGTAGCAGGTGTTTTCCGCAGATGGTGAGACTCTGTGGGCCAGAGGTTTGGGCCCAAAGTGCTCACTGATTCACTGTCTGTGAACGCAACAGTGAAGGACGTCGCGTTTTGAATGCGACATCCCAGGGCGTCGCGTTCATGAAACCGCTATTTTTGGTCTTCGTCTGCATGTGCGCCACGTGTTGCACATAGGGTGAGCTTCCTGACGTCGATTTATGGAAGGTGATGGACTGGTGCGTCGCGTTAAGGTCACGACAAAGTATGGCGTCGCATTCTTAACTGTGAAGAGTTTTATAGAACCCTGGCAGAATAGAGCTCACATGAGCTCTGCCCAGCCAGGGGGGTTATGCTGGAGGATTTCTGGGTGATTCGACTTGTTGGAGCTTGGTTTGACGTGTTCTAGCTGCGAGGACGCAGTGTAGAGCGGGGGGAAATGTCCTGTGGACTCCGTACTTCGCCTGCTTCGCAAAGGTAGGGAAATTTCCCGTGTTTGATCTGTGGATCGCTCGTGTGTTGTGAATGATGTGTTTCTAGCTCTCTAAACAGTAGACAGCATGTGTAGGAACACATTAAAGCATGAAAATGGAATGGAAACCATAGATTATATGGGTTTTGGGGGTGATCCGGATGATGGATTCCGGATTAGGGTTTGCGCCTGTGAAGGCGACAAACCTGGGCATTGCGACAGTGTCACGACAGAACGATACGTCGCATTCTTATTTTCTAAGGCGACATATCGGGCTGTCGCGTTCTGAAGATGACACTGAACCCCGTCGCGATCACAGCCGAGGCTTGTTCTATGCATGGGTTTGTTAGTGTAATATTATTGGATTATCTTGTGTGTATTATGTGGTAATGGTAAAAGGTTCATTGGCTCTCTCAGCGCTCAGGGAGCGTGTGGTGTGTGTGGTTGACGTGGTGTTCACGTGGTTTGCGTGGAGGTTTCACGTGGCTTGTGTGTTGTGCACGTGGTTTCCGTGTACGTGGCATGTAGTTTGACGCCTACCGTTGATACCTCTTCAGTTGGGAGCCCCAGGTTTTGTGTGAGCCAGGAACATGTGTGCTCGGGACTTGTCCCAATACTGAGTACCGTTGAGGTTTTGTCGTCTTCCTAGACACCCTCACTCTTGTGCTGAGTAGTACGTCCAGTTGAGGGAAAGGCGGCAGTGGGACAGCACTAGAGAGAGTTTGTTGTGTTATCGCTTGTAGCGCGCTCGTAGTTGGGGGAGACGGACACAGTAGACGTACTGGGCCCCAGCTAGTCCTATTTTCCAGTGCCTCACTTTAGGGAGCTCGAGTCAGAGTCCCTAAAGGTGCCAGGCATGGGCCTGCGGGGTGTGTGACCTGCAGGTTGTGGTGGTTTAGTTGGACTCCATAGTTCTTTATACTGGTTTAGTGGAGCGGCAGCTGGATCTTCCGTCCATGGCTGCGAGATTGAGAGGTAGTCCTATGTTGTTTGTCCGAGTCAGTAGCTGGTGTCGCGAGGCAGTCCACGTGGCCCGAGTGAGGCGTTTTCCTACTGTAGCTCGTACACTTGTTTGGGTTTGCCGTTTATTTATCATTATTGGTTTCTGTTAAGCAACAAGAGGTAAGTGGTATTTATAGTTTTATATCTTGTTACATAGTTCTATGAATTGTTAGTGTAATCTCCTGCTTTATTACTTGTGTTGGTTTGCTCGGTTTCTAGGGAGTTTCCCTACTGAGCCAGTGACTCAAGAGGCTCACCCCCTACTCTTTCAGATGAGGGAGAGCAGGAGACCTCACACCCGACGTCTAGTTCTTAGCCACACTGTAGCAGAGGGTCTGCACCACCGGCAGTGTAATTTACTTTTCTGTTGTACACCTCGGGGTATGACCCAGGTTGTTGTTGTAGTTTGGTTACAGTTGTGCTATGGCTATGCACATTTCTAATAAATATTTGTGAGATTGGCAAATCTTATATATATTTGAGCTAGTTCCATTACATTCCTACGGACTAGTAGTTTGATATCCCTTGAGAGGCTTTGGCCCAATCGCGGGAGGCGGACTCGTGTTAGGCACGTTATTGGGTTAACGGGTCTGATCAACGAGAGCCATCACAATTGGTATCAGAGCAAGGTCCGTATGGATATAAAGGAATTGGAAATTGCATAGCCATGTCTCTATTGTAACCCACTGCTGGTAGCGACCTTGGTTTAGTATTAATTTATCATATGTTGTGTCGATGAAATGATGTTTGTGTAGAGTTAGGAATGGCAGAAAGGAGAGACTGGGGAGGTGGAGGAGAGGGGTCAGGAGAGGACCCTACGCAGAGAATGATAGAGAGAATTTGGGAAAGCCTGATAGATATAAGGATGAGATTAGATCAGTAGCCACTGGTGCAGCCAGCGGCAATAGTACCACCACTTCCAGAGGAGGCAGTGCCAGTAGCCCTAGTTCCACCATCATCTGGAGTAGAGGTACCTTCTGTAATACCTATACACCCGGTAGTTCCAGCGAGGTCAGCTATCGGAGAGGAGACTACAGTACTTGTGGAGCATTTTTTGAGGTTGCAGCCCCCTACATACTCAGGAGGCCCCAACCCGGATACAGCAGAGCATTGGATACATGAGATTGAGAGGGTATTTGCAATAATGAGGTGTCCCTAGGAAGATAGAGTGATTCTTGCAACATATCAGCTACAAGGATTTGCGCAAGAATGGTGGCGGTTAAAGATGCAAACAGTTTTTACAGGCAGAACGGAGGACACTATCCCATGGTCAGAATTTTTGTCAGTTTTTAATGATTCTTTCTTCCCAATACAGATCCAGCAGATGAAGAGGGAGCAGTTCAGGACACTCCAGCAAGGGAATCTCTCGGTGCTTGAATATCAGATGAGGTTTATGGCCTTGAGTAGGTATGCCCCATATGTGGTAACTGATAATACCATGATGGTGGAGTACTTCATCCGAGGTCTGAGGGCAGAATTACAGGATGCAGTGATTCCACTAATGTGTAGAACAGTGGAAGAGGCAGCACAGCGAGCAGCAATACTTGAGAGGACTGTTAGGGCCAGGCAAGGACAGACTCAGACAGGTGGTTTAGGCTCAGGCAGTTTTCGGCATCCACAGCTGTCAGGAGGAATCAGTAAGGGGAAAGCACCTTTCGGTGCTTCTTCGTCATTTGGAATAGCAAAGTCGGGCAAGCAGATCAAGAAATTCTTCCAAGAAAGCCGTGGTAGAGGCAGGCAGCAGGGCTTTCAGCAGGGAGGTTTTCAGCAGGGTTGTGGCTACAGGCCACCGGTTCCAGAAGAATCTCAGCAAAGTACGGCAGGGCAGCCTACGACATATCCAACTTTCAGATGTTATAATTGTGGATAGCCAGGACATCTAGCAAGGAACTATCCATATCCTCGAGAGCAGACTTATGGTAGAGGGACCCAGCAGTAACAACCCTTTCAGCGGTCAGCAGAGCAGGGTAGAGTTGTACCGTACTAGAGAGGAGGTCGGGGCCGAGTGATGGCAATCACCCGAGCGCAGGCGGAGGCATCCAATCTCATTGAAGGTATATTACCTTTCTTTGATTTTACTGCTAGAGTGTTAATTGATCGGTGCTTCGCATTCATTTATTTCTGAAGATTTTCTGGATAGTATAGTGCATCCTTTAGAAGAAAGATCCTGTGAGTTAGTGGTAGATATTCCTTCAAGAGATATATGCTTACTTCCAATTTTCTAGAAGAGGTTCCGTTAGTTATTCATGGAAATCAGATGCCAGCAAGATTATATGTTTTGACATTGAAAGATTATGATGTGATACTAGGTATGGACTGGTTAGAAGCCTATGGGGCCATGGTTGATTGCAGGAAAAAAAGAGTCAGGTTTTGCAGACCCAGTGGTGAAGTGTTTGAATTCCAAGGTATGCCTTTTTACACTCCCAAGTTTATTATTTCTGCATTTAAAGCTAAAAAGTTGATTAATGCGGGATGTGTAGCGTACCTTGCGTCAGCTAGTCTAGTTGAGTCTAGTAAGTCTGTAGATTCAGTGCCAGTGGTCAGAGAATTTGCAGATGTTTTTCCAGAAGAGTTGCCAGGGCTAGCTCCACATAGAGAAGTAGATTTTACCATAGAATTGCAGCCAAGCAGTTTACCGATTTCTAAAGCACCTTATAGAATGGCACTAGAAGAGTTGAAAGAATTAAAGAAGCAATTGTAAGAGCTGATAGAAAAAGGTTTTATCAGGCCCAGTCAGTCACCATGGGGAGCGCCAGTACTATTTGTTAGAAAGAAAGATGGCAGCTTAAGGATGTGTATAGACTATAGGCAGTTGAATAAAGTCACAATTAAGAACAAGTATCCTCTTCCTAGAATTGATGATTTGTTTGATCAATTGCAATCAGCCAAGGTATTTTCCAAGATAGATTTGAGGTCAGGATATCATCAATTGCGAATTAGAGAAGAAGACATTGAGAAGACCGCTTTTCGCACCAGATATGGGCATTATGAGTTTGTTGTGATGCCATTTGGGTTAACTAATGCACTAGCAGCTTTTATGAATTTGATGAACCGAATATTTCATCCATATTGGATCAGTTCATAGTGGTATTTATTGATGATATACTGGTTTATTCAGCATCAGAAGAGGAACATGTAGCGCACTTGCGGGTTACTTTGCAGATATTGAGGGATCACCAGCTATTTGCCAAGTTCAGTAAATGTGAATTTTGGCTGAAGAAAATTCAGTTTCTGGGTCATATAATATCAGGTGAAGGTATTGCAGTGGATCCCGCTAAAGTTGAGGCAGTAATGAAATGGGAAGAACCGAGGATAGTGTCTGAGATCAGGAGATTTCTGGGTCTTGCAGGTTATTACAGAAGATTTATTCAAGATTTTTCCAAGATAGTAGCCCCTATGACTAGGTTGACAAGAAAAGGAATTCCTTTTGTGTGGTCCTCAGAATGCAGACGTAGTTTTACAGAATTAAAGAAAAGGTTGACTTCAACACCAGTGTTAGAAATACGGTCAGGGAGTGGCGGATTTGTTTTGTTTACATATGCATCCAAGAGAGGATTGGGTGCAGTTTTGATGTAGCATAGTAAGGTGGTAGCCTACGCCTCCAGGAAATTAAAGAAACATGAAGAGAATTATCCCACCCATGATTTAGAGCTGACAGCAGTTGTCTTTGCATTGAAGATTGCATTGAAGATTTGGCGGCATTATTTGTATGGTGAAAGATTTGAAATATTTACTGATCATAAGAGTTTAAAGTATATTTTCTCTCAGAAGGATTTGAATTTAAGGCAGCGCCGATGGATGGAGGATGGAATATTTGAAGGATTATGACTTTAGTTTGGCATATCATCCATGCAGAGCTAATGTAGTAGCGGATGCACTAAGTAGAAAAGCAGTTATGAATCAACTTACGATCAGAGAATGGAAATTGTATGAAGATGCGGCGGAAAATTCCTTTTATGTGCCGAGTAGTCAGCGCAGAGCAATATTAGCAACCAGTGCAGTGGAGCCATTTTTATATCAGTAAATAGTGGAGGCGCAGAGAGCAGATAATAATTTAGCAGATATTATAAGAATGGAAGAAGTGACTTTTGGGAACGACAGTGTGGTTAAACTCAAAGGTCGATTATATGTTCCAACAGATGCAAAAATCAGACAAAGAGTTTTAGAAGAGGCTCACAGATCAAGGTATACCATCCACCCAGGTAACACAAAGATGTACCAAGATATAAAGAAACATTTTTGGTGGTCGAATATGAAGAGAGAAATTGTAGAGTTTATTACAAGATGTGTAGTATGCCAGCAAATTAAAGCAGAACACCAGAAGCCAGGAGGATTGTTGCAACCACTACCCATTCCACAATGGAAGTGGGATGATATAGCAATGGATTTTATTGTTGGTTTGCCCAGATCATTAGGTCACAATGCAATTTAGGTTTTTGTAGACAGATTAACTAAGGTTTGCAGGTTGTTACCGGTTAGTATGTCATGGTCAGTGGACAGATTAGCCAAGCTGTATGTAGAAAGAATTGTGCCTTTACATGGTATTCCAATCACCATTGTTTCAGATCGAGATCCTCATTTTACTTCAGGTTTTTGTAGGAGTTTGCAGAGAGTTGTTGGCACAGAATTAAGATACATTTTAGCATATCATCCACAAACAGATGGGCAGACAGAGAGGACAATCCAGACACTTGAAGACATGCTAAGAGCTTGCTATTTGGTGTGGGGAGGTATTTGAGAGCGTCACTTGGGATTGGTTGAGTTTGCTTATAATAACAGTTACCATGCAAGTATTGAGATGGCACCATATGAAGCCTTATATGGTAGACCGCGTAGATCACCACTAAACTGGCATGAAGTAGGAGAAAGACAAGTTTTGGGACCAGAATTAGTCCGACAATGTGCAGACAGTAAACTTTATTCAAGAAAAATTGAAAACAGCTCAGAGCCGTCAGAAAAGCTATGCAGACGTCAGACGTAGACCTTTGCAATTTGAAGTTGGTGACTATGTATTTCTATAGGTTTCTCCTACTAAAGGCATGTTGAGGTTCAGTAAGAAAGGCAAGTTGAGCCCAAGATATGTCGGGCCATTCCAGATAAAAGAAAGAATGGGTGAAGCAGCTTACAAGTTAGATTTGCCAGCAGATTTCACTGATGCACATGATGTGTTTCATGTTTCAATGTTGAGAAAATATGTCAGAGATCCATCCAAAATTGTCAATTATCAAAGAGATGATCTGAAGCCCGATATGACAATGCCGGAATATCCAGTGCAGATTACAGGCCACAGAACTCAGAAGCTCAGGAATAAAGAGATTGAATTAGTGAAAGTCAGATGGGAAAACGGACAAGGTGGAGAAGATACATGGGAATTAGCAGAAGAAATGATGAAAGTGTATCCATACTTGTTTGAGTAAGTTTTAATTCTTTTAGGTGATAGTGTTATATAGATTGAATTAAAAAGTTTTCGGTGATCAATTCTTGCTTTAAATTTCGAGGACAAAATTTCCTTTTAGGTGATAGTAATGTGATGTTCCGGTCGTTTGGAACACATTAAAGCATGAAAATGGAATGGAAACCATAGATTATATGGGTTTTGGGGGTGATCCAGATGATGGATTCTGGATTAGGGCTTGCGCCTGTGAAGGCAACAAACCTGGGCATCGCGACAGTGTCGCGACAGAACGATACGTCGTGTTCTTGTTTTTTAATGCGACATATCAGACTGTCGCGTTCTGAAGACGACACTGAACCCCGTCGCGATGGCTTGTTCTATGCATGGGTTTGTTAGTGTAATATTATTGGATTATCTTGTGTGTATTGTGTGGTAATGGTAAAAGGTGCATTGGCACTCTCAGCGCTCAGGGAGCGTGTGATGTGTGTGGTTGACGTGGTGTTCACATGGTTTGCGTGGAGGTTTCACGTGGCTTGTGCGTTGTGCACGTGGTTTCCGTGTACGTGGCGTGTAGTTTGACGCCTACCGTGGATACCTCTTCAGTTGGGAGCCCCAAGTTTTGTGTGAGCCAGGCACGTATGTGCTCGAGGCTTGTCCCGGTACTGAGTACCGTCGAGGTTTTGTCGTCTTCCTGTACACCCTCACTCTTGTGCTGAGTAGTACGTCCGGCTGAGGGAAAGACGGCAGTGGGACAGCGACTAGAGAGAGTTTGTTATGTTGTCGCTTGTAGTGCGCTCGTAGTTGGGGGAGACGGACACCAGTAGACGTACTGGGCCCCAGCTAGTCCTATTTTCTAGTGCCTCACTTTAGGGAGCTCAGGCCAAAGTCCCTAAAGGTGCCAGGCATGGGCCTGCGGGGTGTGTGACCTGCAGTTATGGTGGTTTAGTTGGACTCCACAGTTCTTTGTACTGGTTTAGTGGAGCGGCAACTGGACCTTCCGTCCGTGGCTGCGAGACTGAGAGGTAGTCCTGTGTTGTTTGTCGGGTGAGTAGCTGTGTCGCGAGCTAGTCCACGTGGCCCGAGTGAGGCGTTTTCCTACTGTAGCTCGTACACTTGTTTGGGTTTGCTGTTTATTTATCATTATTGGTTTCTATTAAGCAACAAGAGGTAAGTGGTATTTACAGTTTTATATCCTGTTACATAGTTCTATGAATTGTTAGTGTAATCTCTCCTTTTTATACTTGTGTTGGTTTGCTCGTTTCTAGGGAGTTTCCCTACTGAGCCAGTGACTCAAGAGGCTCACCCCCCTACTCTTTCAGGTGAGGGAGAGCAGGAGATCTTACACCCGTCGTCTAGTTCTGAGCCGCACCGTAGCGGAGGGTTACCACCGGCAGTGTAATTTACTTTTATGTTGTACACCTCGGGGTATGCCCCAGGTTGTTGTTGTAGTTTGGTTATAGTTGTGCTATGGCTATGTACATTTCTAATAAATATTTGTGAGATTGGCAAATCTTATATATATTTGAGCTGGTTCCTTTACATTCCTATGGACTAGTAGTTTGATATCCCTTGCGAGGCTTTGGCCCGGTCGCGGGAGGCGGACTCATGTTAGGCATGTTATTGGGTTAACGGGTCCGATCAACGAGGGCCGTCACACAAATCAAGTACAAATTTTTTGAGCAGATGCAAATTAAAATAGGGGCCTCAACCGTTTTTCACAGAACATTGGTATTGGACACTGTGTAAAATAATCGACCATTTTATGTAGGCTGACGCAAGTGTTTTTCTCAGAACAACCCCATTTTCGACCTAGGTAAGAAGTCGTCCACTTTATGGCTGCAATCGATAATTTACAGTCATCTTTGTCTTTTTATCATGCTTTTATCATGTGGGGGGCATCGATTTCTTGCCCTAAAAGCAACCCTCCTATATATATTCTCTTCCTTGCACGAATTGCGGGTGAGAGAGGAATGTTCTTTAGTTGCTCTTGAAGTTCCTTTTCCTACACTCCAAGAAATCTTAGCATTACCTACAAAAGTTTCTTACGGTTCAGTATATTCGTAAGCTCTTCGTATGGTTAGACATATCTCTACCTACAAACCGTACGTGCCATAATGATATCAGACGAATTTTGCTCTTAAATTTTTAAGATGTACCTATCCCTATGGCGTGATACTGTAAGTATATAAAAAAATCATATACCTACGGAGTTTGATATAGTAAGTATATAATAAAATATTATTATTAACTTTAGGCGCACATCGAATTAAGCCTTCCCGCACGAAGATTGAAGGGCAAAAAAAACCCTCCTTCCTCTTGCCTCCACTCTCCACTTTCTTGCAGGCAGTAGCGAAAGGGGTTAAGGGCAAGCAAGCAGTAGCCCGTAGGAGATTTGCAGGGGTAGCAGGCGGCGTCTGTAGTGCAGAAGAACTTGCGGCGACATCGGCAGGTGTACTCACAGTGGAGAAGACTCGCGGCAATGGCAGGCAGCGTCCGCAGTGGAGAAGACTCGTAGCGGCAACAGTAGGCAGCGTCCGCAGTGGAGAAGACTCGCAGCAGTAGCAGGCAGCGTTCGTACCCTACCCCTCTCTCTCACGTAAGTAAGTTATCATTCACACTCGATTTGGGGACTTGTCATCAGGGTGGGGGCAAGCGATCACTGGACTGGTGATTGTGAGGTGGAGGGGGCGCCGACAGGGCCGGGGTTGGTGGTAGACGTGAGGGGGAGTCGGATTGTGAGGGAGATGGGGGATGACCCGGCGGGGAGGAGGTGTTGTTGGATTTGAGGGGGGAGGGGTGCTGCTAGTGGTTTGTGGGGGGTGGGGGAGGGGGCAACGTATTGGGGGAATGGGGTCGCCAGACTGGGCATTGGAGGGGGATGGAGGGGATCACCGTACACATTTTCTGGGGACAAATATCCTCAAAGATTACCTACAAAATTAACTTAATGTTGGATTAGAGGACAAATATCTCTCTGGCAATTTGTCACAATTTTTTCATTGGTATATGTGGTTGATTTGTTCCTTTGTGGATTCTCTCTCTGCCCTTTCTCTTGTTTTTCTTTGCTCCTGCCCGGCATATGCTTCGCCTTCTGTGCAGTCTGTTTGCGCGGGTGAAAGGAATGAAGATATTACAATATAGTAGATGCCTCAAGATCACATTTTCTTGTTCTTCCCTCATCTTCTTTTTTTTTTGGTTGTTTACCTTATTTTTTTCTCTTTTAATCCTTGATGGGGCATGATGAAACCCCACGTACTCTACCTTGTGCGTTGTTGTTCCCTATCCTTTCTTAGTAATTACTTTCTCATGTGTCGTAGAAATTGTTCGTGTTTGGATTTCATTGTGGTGCTGGACTCCTGTTTTCAAGTAATTCTACGCACTTAAGCACTTTACATCCTTATATAAAATTACAGCTACCATGAATACATGTTTGCCTAATTTGACCGTTCTAGAGTACACTTGTGTTTTGATGATCCGAACATCTATAGTTCGTACTGCACCAAATGGTGTCACGTTGAAACTTCTTGTCGTTAGATAATTCATTGGAAATCTTGCAACATTTATAGTATGCTGAATATAATGTAAATGAGCCTTTTTTTGTAGTGAGACGTTATGGATTGGAGTTGGATGGATAAATTGAAGAATACAAGGGAATTTATGGATGGAGTTGACGCATACATTCAAGTTGCTTCTGCTCACTCTGCTGTATCAATAAAGATTAAGTGTCCTTGTTTGGAGTGTGTATGCCTCTTGAGACATGAAAAGGAAATAGTAAGACAACATTTGTTACATTATGGAGTCATTAAAGACAAACAATTTTGGGAGTTCTATGGGAGTAGTTCTTTTTCTAGGCAAATGTCTACGGATTTTGCACGCACAACACTTCCGAAGGATGTTGGTCTACATTTGATGTTGGAGGATGTTATTAGTGAGGAAAATTTGAAACATGAAGAAGTGAAGTCAATGGATGATAATAAAGGAGAGTATGGTGAATTTCAACAGTTGTTGGCAGATGTTGAACGACCTTTGTACCCTGGTTGCAAGACATTCAACAAGCTTTCATTTATAGTCAGATTGTTCAACATAAAATGTAGAGGCAAAATGAGCAACAAATCTTTCAACATGCTTCTGAAGCTGTTGAAAGAGGCTCTTCCAGAAGGTGATGTGTTGCCAGCTACGTTCTATGAATTGAAAAAAAGTATTGGTAAAGTGGGATATGATTATCACAAGATTGATGCATGTCCTAATGATTGTATTTTATACCGGAAAGAGTATGAGTCTTATGATCATTGTCCTAAATGTGGAGAATCTAGATGAACGAAAGGAACTGAAAGAAGTGATCATAACAACAAGATTAAGGTTGCAAAGAAAGTTCTTCGGCATTTTTCATTGATTCCAAGACTGCAAAGATTATACACTTGAAATAAATCATCTACACCATGTGTTGGCATAGTGATAAACGCCAAGAAGACGACATTCTAAGGCACCCGGCTGATTCCCCTTGTTGGAAGGCGTTAGATGTGATTGATGGTTTTAGTTTAGAACCTCGTAATGTGTGCCTAGGCTTAGCAAGTGATGGTTTCAACCCCTTTGGGGTAATGAGTACGAGTCATAGTACATGGTCGTGTTGTTGACACCATACAACTTACCTCCATGGTTGTGTTTGAAGCCACAAAGTATTTTTGTGTCGTTACTCATTCCGGGTCCTAAAGGTCTAAGAAATGATATTGATGTCTATCTTCAGCCACTTATTAAAGAATTACAAATTCTTTGGCATGGAGTTGAAACATTCGATGCTTATAAGGGTAAAATATTTTCTATGCGTGCTGCACTACTTTGGATGATTAACGGTTTTCCTACATATGGTTATCTGTCTGGTTGGAGCACTAAGGGCCAATTAGCTTGCCCTACATGTAATGCAGATACATCATCTTTGTGGTTAAAAAGTAGTAGAAAATTTTGTTACACTGATCATCCTCGATGGTTAGGTGTGGGTCATAAGTTTCGTTCTATGAAACGACGGTTTGATGGAAAAGAAGAAATGAGAGCTAGACCAAGTGTGTTATTGGGGTTGATATACTTAAGCAGTTGCATCCACTTAAATTTACTTTTGGGAAAGTTCTCAAATTTAAAGTGGGGGTGAAAAGAAAACAAAAGGACGCTGCAACATCATCATCCACTCTTGAGTGTCATACCAATTAGAAGAAAAAAGTATTTTTTGACATACCATAATGGAAGTCCTTACTATTGACACATAATATCGATGTCATGCATATCAAGAAGAATGTTTGTGATAGTATTATTGGAACTTTGTTAGATGTTGATGCCAAAACAAAAGATGGTTTTAAAGCTCGACATGATCTCCAACATTTGGTTATAAAGGCCACTCTCCAACCTCAAACTCTGGATTCTAATAGATTGCTATTGCCACCTATTGTGTTCACTTTGAGCAAGATGGAGAAGGATACGATTTGCAAGGTTTTGAAAACTGTGAAAGTTCCAAATGGCTATGCATCAAACATATCAAGACATGTAAATCCCAATGATCGTAAGAAAAATTGGGGTTTAAAAAGTGATGATTGTCATGTCCTCATGCAACAATTGCTTCCAATAGCAATGACACAAAAGGAGCTGAGATCTGTAATTAACGATGTATGCAATTTTTTTTCTCTAATATGTTCCAAGACTTCATCTTCAAGTGATTTCTATAAGCTTAGACAAGAAATTTCAAACATATTGTGTCGATTGGAGATGAAGTTCCTGTCAAGCTTTTTTGATATAATGGTACATCTTCTCATCCACTTACCTGATGAAGCAAGGCTTGCTAGCCCAGTTCAGTATAGATGGATGTACCCTATTGAAAGGTTTGCATTAATCTTATACTTGTGCCTAACGGTTGTACACTATTGCTAATAATACTTGATTTCATTTTGAATCTCCACTAGGTTTTTGGTGAAACTTAAGTTCTATGTACGGAATAGGGCACGTCTAGAGGGGTCAATGGCAGAAGGGTATAACAGTATCTTTTCTAAGAGATATCTAGATGATGATATTAAGGCCTGGGTTACCAGCCTTTAAGAAATGAAGATGAAGGGGTTGAAGAAGTGACACAAAAAGGATAGTATATTTTTTCAAGAAATGGTCGATGTTTAGATGGTGGAACTGCTTGTCATCTTAGCAATGATGAGTTGAACCAAACTCATCTCTACGTACTATTTAATTGTGAGGACATATCTCCTTACATAAGGTAAGTCAAATGATAACCCATTAATGTATTGTTTCTCAATACCATAGCGTTAATGTATTGTCCACATTTTGTATGTAGTATGCATCTTGAAGAAATACGGAAAACAAGACCACGAGCAAGTGAAATGGAAATTGAGCGATGTCATACATTACAGTTTCCAGATTGGTTTAAGTGTAAAGTAAGTAAACGCTTCCATATATTATTTTAGTCTACATAACATAATTTTTAATGATAACCAACATGTAACTTTTTTTTAGGTTATCTCTTTACAAGGCAAGTAGAATCATAGGTTAGATGCAAACACAATTGTGCTGAAAGATCGACCATTGAATGTGGGGAAGAAGTTTAACGTATGTTTAGTAAATGGGTTCCATTTTCAAACTCGGCATATTGAACTTCATAGGAAGACATAGAATAGTGGGGATGTTATGTCTGCAAAAACTTCAAGTTTTTCCAGTGTTAAAGACAAGCCTCCTATCCGAGATGAGGTGACATATTATGGTGTTCTTCAAGAAATATTAGAGTTGAACTATTACGATCGAAGAAAGGTATTACTTTTCAAGTGTGACTAGGTTGATATTCAGCGAGGGGTAATTAAAGAAGAAGGCTTCACATTGGTCAACCTAAACTATAAATTACGTACAAAAGAACCATATGTTTTGGCCTCTCAAGTGGAACAAGTATGGTATATGGAGGATCCCAAAATGGAAGGATGGTTTATTGTGAGGAAAACAAAGCCGAGAAATTACTTCGACATGTAAAATGAAGAAATTACTGAAAATGATGCAAAAGATGTAAACATTGATGATGATGTTGCTTTTTTTGATGATGGGAGAGGGGTGACATTGATGGTGTAGAGATCCCAATTTGAAGACATATGTACCTATACTTGTAATATCTTCTTGATTTTGAATCAGGATATTGGTCTTTTGCTATTCTCTGATACTTTTTTTTAAAATCAGGATATATTTTGATCATGCTATACTTTTCCCTTGCTATCTAGAATTAAATGACAGGTATCTGTCCCAATGGAAGGGACAGATAAACGCTCAGAGTCTATGGGTAAGAGTTCAGGCTATATTGTGAAATGAAGCTGACAACACCTCAGCTGACCAGAGAAGAGTTGTGGACAAGTTGGATAAGCTTTCTTTCAAAAATTGCTTATATCTTCCTACTCTTGTTGTCACAGTACAAAAATATCTCTAACTCTTGTTAGCGCATTACTCAACTTTTGTTGACAATCTTCTGCTGTATTCAAGAATTGCTGATCTTTGGTTTCTTCAGACAATGTAACTTTTGTGGTTTGACTTTCAATCGTCCAGAATATAGTTACTTTCTAGTGATAAAACAGGAAACTTTGACTGTCAATTATAAGAAAATTGTGAACTTTTTGAAAAAAAAACTTATCCTCCATCGTCCACATTGGAAAGCATAATTGTATACATCTGCAATGGAAACATCTTGGATGATTTTAGTGGTTACAGAGGTAATGAGGTTATGAGATGCAAGTTGGGGTTGGCAATTCCATTTTTCTTGTTATATGCAAGTTGGATTGGATCTTCTAACACATCAACCCGGATGTTGCCAAGACACTAGTGTGAATATAAAAGAAGAGGATTTCTCAAAGGTCCCACAAAGAAAATTATGAACGAAACACATAAACAAAGGGAACATGTCAAAATGCAGGGATGCAGAGAACAGTTATGAGGAGAAGGAGAGGATATTTGGTAGTTTTATCAAATCTTCTGTTTTGATATCCATTTCCATAGCATTTATTATTTTTTTGGTTGGTTTTGTTCTGCTTCTTGTCCTGTGAAAAATTAAATTTATCATTGTCCATGATATTTAGCGCAAGCAGCTTGCTATTGTAAACCTCTTTTTGCCCTCTCTCTTTCTTCAAAATATGGTAATGCAAATGTATAGTTTAATTTTTTCCTCTCATTTCTCAATTTATTCTTAATATTGCAGTTTACAAGTTGAAAAGGCTACAACATCAAACATGTATGCATATGTTTAATTTTTCTGACTGAATATGTTAATTATTTTTTTTTCATGTTGTTAACATGTTCTTTACAATTTGAAGGGACCGAAGGAAGATATTTACAGTGGTGGACTCCAAACAAGAAAAAGAGGATTCGCCAAAGAAGAGAATGGGGCCATCAGAAAGTACTGATGCGAAAAAGGCGAAAAAGAAAACAATGAAAGAAGTGTATGAAGGGGAGGCCGAGATGTTGGACACATTAATATTTCAAGAACATGTTGAGTGAGTATTTGTGTGTTTTTAGTTTTCTTTAATATTTTTCCAAGGCTAGCATGCTTCACCAATATAGTATGTCTGTTGTGTTTTAAATTCTTTTAAACTTACAGGTATCTATGGGGTGTCATTCCATCAACACTTTTAAAGCATTTCGAGATATTCGATAGTTTGTGGTTTAACTTTTGTAGATTGACATCTGATGGTGTAAGTAGAATTAAATCAATTGTACATAAAAATTCTTTATTGGAGAAGTCATACTCTCTACTTCCAATCTGTATATGGTATGCCTAAACTATTTTACCTATTAAGTATCCAATAATGATCCAGTAACAAACCATCATTGTTTATTTTTTTGTTCATTTGTAAGAATCATTGGCAGCTTTTAGTCATATGTAACAAAGGGGATAATGACATGTCGTTCTTTATGCTCCTTGACTCCCTTCACATAGGGGAACCAACTAGGATCAAAAATGAGTTGAAAAAGTAATATCTTCAATTTTTATATGTTCTTTTTGAAACATATATATGTATAAAAAGTATATTTGGTATGATGGTGCAGTTTCTTAAAGATTGCATATGAAGGGAAAGAGATGAGAGCAGTGGCTGATGAACTGAAAGTAATTGATCTACAAGTGCCGAAGGTAATCTTTTAAATTTGGAGTGTTTAAATTGTATATTTATTATGAATAAAAGTATCATTAATATCTTTAATGATGTAGGTGCCCCAACAAAAGGGGAACACAGAATGTGGATTCATGGTTCTTTATTTCATATTCCGTTTTATACTCGCTGCTCCTGCATCCTTTGGCACAGATGACTACCCATCTTTTGTAAGTTGAATAACGTTAATTGTTCTTTTTTCACACTATATATGTACTTTGTTCAATGGTTGAATATCTTCAATGTTTTATTTTTTGCAGCTCACAGCTGATTGGTTCTCAAGAGAAGAGTATGAGAAATTTAGGGAGGACCTGCAAGGGAAAATAATTCACATAGATGCTCAGTCTACTTCCACTTCTAAGGTGGTTAAGAGAGGTTCAACAATGTTAAGATCAATACATGGATTGCAAAGTAATGAACGCATATCAGTGAAAGTTAATCAGTTGGGGTAGCCACTAGGAGAGGGGGGTAGCTAAACAATTCTTGGGCACTATGGCAAGGATGGGGGATAAACTGCTGATCGATTACATTTCTTAGAGGCTAATGCCATCGTCCAACAAGGACGATGTTTGAAATTTTATCCAAGTGATGTAATGAGTAATACATGTGTTTGTTTAATTTTCTATTCCACTTGATTACATCTAACTTTTTATTTTAGAAATACAGAGAAAATTTGATATTCCCATTAGCTTGCGTGATTTTGTAATGAAGGATCTAGATCAGAAATGGAGGTCTTGGAAGTATGACTTGAGGATGAAGTTCTTCACGCCATATCAAAAAGCGCAACAACACTTTGCATGTTCAGACACAAGAGTAGTTGAAGAACAATGGAAAATTCTTGTTCAGATATGGTCTTCAGAAGAAGTCAAGGTAATTGGAATTGGATGACAATTAGTCTAACAGTTGTCATTTTGATTTGTAGAAACACAGTGAAACAAACAAGCAAAATAAGTCCAAACACACATTTTTTCACTGCACTGGTAGTAAAAGTTTTGCTGACATATACCACGAGGATGTAACATATATACTCATCATAGCATCTAAGTTGATCTATTCAAAATAATTTTGTTTATGTCTAAGTTAACTTGTGTACAATGTTGTAGTTTCTAAAAACTGGGGCCACTCTTGATCGTGGGGACTTGTTCATAAGGACCCGTATGAAGAAAGCTGGTGGTCTAATTAATGAAGAGAGTGATGCAATGATTGTATAATTAATTAACTCTGTTAATTGTCTAATGTTGACATAATTCTCATTATGTATGGTTATTCTAATGTTGACATAATTCTCTTTATGAGAGTGCTGCAATGATTGTGCTCATTCCTGATTATTTTTTCATTCAAATGTAAGATAAAATTTGAGACATTAAGTTGACGCAGCAATCAAGTGCATCAAGCTCAATTGCAAGCGTGGGGGACGCTTATGAGCATGTTCTGGGAAGGGACAGAACTGGAAGAGTCTGTGGCATAGGCATGGGTCCTACCGCAAAGAGCTTGTGGGGTTCAAGAAGTGAACAAAAGCTGCGTCAAGACAATGAAAGCCTAAAACAACAAATTGATGCTCTCGAAGAAAGAATGAAGAAAATTGAGTCTCGTGGCAATAATGAGGTAATGAGAATTTATGGACATACTTCAATATTAAAATTGCAATATTAAAATTGCTTAATGTTGACAATCTACCTATACTTGTGCAGAGTTCTGCAAGTGTTTGTCATGTTCAAAGAAAAAAGGTAAATGAAATCTAACTAATTTAATATGTTGGAATGCATGTATATCTAACATCTATATCCAAAAATTTTAACAGGATTCATTGGCGGGGAGGAGGGTGAGGATCCTAAATTTCTCTGGACAAGTAGTTGCCAGCAGCATTCTAATGTCTGATGATAATGATAATGTGGTCATGGGGAAGAAGTTAGGTGGTGAGTACTATATATGACGTTTCTATACTCATAGCCCATGACCCGACTGCATCTTTGTTTATCAAAGATGCAGATAGAAAAAATATGAACGATGCTGTTGGGAGTCACATAATATGGTTCAGAGAATATGTAAGTTTATTTATATATATCTCATTCTTATTTATATGTTGCTAATTGTCAACTCTGATGTTATTTAAATTTTTTACATGTAACAGGTTGAGCTTCAGGATAATTGATCTTTACCTCCACCCTTTTTGGTAAGTATCCAAATTTCTTACATTATGTAGAGCAACCCAAATACACCTAAAACATTTGAACTGCACTATTTATGTCAAACATTCTTCTCAGCCTTCTACATTCCTTATCTTCAACATCTTCTAATATTTATTTCATCTTTGAGAAATGTTTAATGCTCTAGTCGAGCTGTCCCCCTCACAAACAGAGGGGGCCCACTGCCATGTGCTAAGGTGACTTCCCTCCCTCAACTGAACATTAATGGCCAGTGCAACTTAAACAAAAGAATGAAGCATGTTACAAATTATGGCATATGGCTGGCCATATGGAAATCTGATCACACTCAACGTAGTTGGGGAAAGAATTGAGCCATGCACATTGTTTACCTCTGACAGTCTGAGTAGAAGTGGATTTAAATATGACTATATAACATGGGGTAGAAAAAGACACATCAACTCCCGCTTTTGGATCCAAAAGAAGGAGAATAGTTATCGAGACCCGTAGTGAAAAAGTAGAAGGAACCTCCTCATCATCTAAGGGGGAGAGTGGAGACTTAACTAGTTCATCCTCCTCATCTAAATGGGAGAGCAGAGACATTTCTACCACACCCTCTCCATCTTCTAAGGGGGAGATATCTACTCCTAGTCCTGTCTCATTGTCAGTAACTCAAGAACTTCAAGGCGTTAGACATAAATTTAGATTATTCAAAACACAAATTAAGAATATTCTGAAATTAATCCTTGACAAATTGGACCAGTCAGTCCATAAGGCATCCAGTGATGGAGATTGAAAATCAAATAAAGAGAACTTTGAGCAGGAATTTGAACAAAATTTCAAGCAGCAAGTTGATATGGAGATAGATGGTTACATCTCTGAACAAGGTCCACTAGCTCAAGGAATCATGATAGATGAAATAGCCTCCCAACCAAATCAGCTGGAAAAGGAAGTCCAGGGGAAGCTTGCTAATCAATCACCTCGTCACAACTAAGCAGATCTTGAGATCAATTTAATGTTGAGAAATTATGTTCTTTGGCCCATTTTTTATTAAGCATATTGTTTCTTTTGTTATATATATCCTCACATAGTACTTATTGACCACAGAAGGCATATTGTTGCTCAATGGCCCTTAATTCAATTTTCTTACCACATTTAGTGTTGCTCTTACAGTTCGTCTACTGCAACTTGTCTTGGTCCAAGGAGAAAGCAAGCTGATTTGGACAAATCACAAATCTCCTCCCATCACATCTGAACAATTTGATTTACTAACAATTAACTTCCCCTTCTGAACAGATCTTTAGCACCAGTATGTGAATGTGAACAATTTGATGTATTTGATATTTGATGTAATGATTTACTTTCATCAACATTATTGTTTGTTAAACTTTAATGTGTTTTATAATATTAATGTGTTGTGTATTGGAATGAGTGGGTGTGAATGTGTGTGGATGTCAATGTAAATATGGATCTGAATGTTATGTGAAGGTGGACAATGGATCCAAATGTGAATATGTGGATCTAAATGTGGATGTGTATGTGTTAATCCAAATGTTTGTGAATGTGGATCCAATTATATGTAATGTGTATCCCACCAGTATGTGAATGTGGATCCAAATGTATCCCACCAATATGTGATGCAGATCTCTAAATGTAGGTGAATGTGGATCCATTTGAATGCATTACTTTTTTTTTCTGAAACAAAAATGCTTATGGTGTACATGGCCATAGGGAAACATGCTTATGGTTTACATAGCCGTAGGGATGTACGCAAATGTAACTGAGTCTATCCTTACAAAAAAATGACTATGGTTTACATAGCCGTAGCGGAAAGAGGATATCCTTATGGTGTTACTTATGGCTACCAACACCGTGAGTAAAGTTCTATATACTGACGGAGTTTAAAACACCGTAGCCATAGGCTTTTGCCGTCGGATCTTAACCGACGAAACCCTATCGTAGGGTAACATCGTAAGCAAAGGCTATGCTTACGATTTTTGGTTCTCTACTTACGGTGTTTGGACGTAAGAAAAGCCTAATTTTCCTGTAGTGCTATCTCCCTCTCCACCATATCCATTCCCGTGCTCTGCATATGTTCTTATTTTTTGTGCTCCTCTCTTCATGTTTTTGCAAAGATGAAGATTTGACATGACCACCACGAGCTAAAAGATGATGTTGGGTGAAGTTAAGGAGTTGTAGTAGTGAACATAATGGAATTTTGTGAAGTTTGAAGGGCCATCAACTCAAGGGGAGTTGTGCTACATCAAGTGTTTTAGAAGACAATTAAGGAGCTGAAGCAAATGGAGGGCATCTACATCAACTTGGACGGCGACATCACGGGGGATTTGATATTTTTGAGCTTAATAGTTTGTGCATACTTTAGTTCTTGAGTATATTGTATAGATCTATGCTTTGAACTCGAGATTTATAGTGTGTGTGTGTGTTTTGGGTGCTTTCCCATCCATGGGGTACGGGAGTATACCGTGTATGTGTGTGTGTGTGTTGTAGATCTTTGGCCAGGATAGTGAAGCCTTCATGAGTTGTGAAGGGGTGGACGTAGAGCTCACTTGATCAGTGAGGTCGAACCACTTAAAAATCTCTGTGCAGTGGCGTCCTTATCCATCTCTCCTACCACCCTTCTTGTGCACAATTTATTTTTGCATCTTTTTGGTCATCTCTATGGTATCTTGATCAATTGAAGTTTGCATACCCAATTTTAGTTACTCAATTTGCATCTTATCTCTGTGCAAAGTTGTGGTGGTGTGATTCTTTGCTCATCTTAGATAGATTTGAGTTGTGGGATTGAAATTGGGTACAACCCAAATTTATTTTTGGGCAAATTCAATTCACTTCTCCTGTTGGTTTGCCATATTATCGGGCCATCATGTTTCATTACAAAACTCTGGATCATACATGTTTGAACTTTTTTTTGTTTCAGCTCAATAACCTAGCAACAACTAAGAGGTCTCGGGTTCGACTCGGGCCTTTCATCCACCCAAATCCTAAGTCTTAGAGAAATTCTTTAGAAAACCTTTTGAAAAATCTTAGATAAACTTGCATCTAGTGGGAATGAACCCACAACCTCTTAGTGCACACCGAAGTGGCTCACCAACTAGACTACTCCTCATATGAATACTAATTTGTATAAGCTAAAACTCAGACATATATTAAATGCATAATGTGGACACATTTGGGCATTAAGAAAAATCTTACCTTGGAATATCTGGTTCCATAAAGTCTTTTGACGACAATTGATCAGGACCATGCATAATGCAGGCGAAGCAAGTAGTGACCTCTCCTGTAATGTTGACACATTTATTAAGACGTTTTTCTATACACTACAAGAAAAGCGGAAATAGCGACCGACAGGTTCGGTCGCTATTCGGTCTTTGTTCGGTCGTCGTTGTACCATCGGCGACTGACTAACCACGAAATGCGACCGATCAAATCGGTCGTTATATATCGGTCGCTATACAGCGACCGATTATTATCGGTCGCAAAATCTGTCTCTGATAGCAACCAAAATATATCGGTCGCAAGTTCCGTCGCAAATAGAGACCGCCATTTTCGGTCGCAGGTTGGTCGCCCACAGCGACCGATAGTTGGTCGCTGTTACGGTCGCTAACAGCGACCGATATTTATGGTCGCTAAGGCGGTCGCTAATTTAGAGACCGACTTAGCGACCAAATATTATCCGTCGCTATCGGTGAAGCGACCAATTTTAGCGACCGATCAGCGTCGACATTCTATCGGTCGCTATTCGGTCGCTAATTTGACAATATTTTTTTTTTAGAAATTTACATAAACAACATAAATCACCTGATAATAACATATCACCTGATAAATACAATACCACAAAACCACAATAAATCAACTACACAAATCACAATCTCCACAAAGTTCAATTCATCACATAAAATATAAACACACAACTAATCATACATCCATAACACCCTCAAATTCATCACATAAAATACAAACACACAACATCATACATCCATAATAAATGACAACATGCACATAACTAAAGTGAAATCACAAATCCTCCTCATATGTGTCATCCTCATCCTGGTCGTCGTCTCGTCCAACATCTCGCGACGGATAATCCTGCATATTATTTAAAAAATTAAAATTAAGTACTTAATAAAGAAATCAATTATTCTTGAAAATTAAAAGCAAGATATTTTTCATTTAACTGAAATTGATGAATGATAGTTTTAACGTTTTGCTCAAATCGGTAGTCCAATTTACAGTCCAATTTGAACTCCGTCAGTTTTTACGTGTTACTTTCACCCCCCATGTCGTGTTTAAACAATCGATAGATTGATTTGACATTTCTTTTCAATTTCGGACTCTCAAACCCAAGTTCATAGATTTGAAACTAAAGTAGTTAAGAAAACAATTATTTGTCCATGCCATATCGGGAGTCCATTTGGACTCCGTCAGTTTCTACAAGTCATTCTCACCTTTCCGTCATGTGGAGTCATTGACAAATTAATCAGACCTATTTTATTTTTGACCCCCTTAAACCCGATTAAATTAGTTCTTCTTAAGAAATGTAAATTTGTGCATGAAGTTCAAATTTGGAGTCCAATTTGAACTCTGTCAATTTCTACGGGTTACTTTCACCTCCCATGTCGTGTTGGAACAATCGATAGATTGATTTGACCTCTATTTTCAATTTCGGACCCTCAAACCAAGTTCATAGATTTGAAACTAACTAGTTAAGAAAATACAAAATTGTTTTGCCCAGCCATATCGGAGTCCAATTTGAACTCCGTCATTTCTACAAGTCACTCTCACCTTCCCGGTCGTGTTGGAGTCATTGACAAATTAATCGGATCTATTTTTTTATTTTTGACCCTATTAAACCCGATTAATTAGTTCTTCTAAGAAATGTAATTTGAGCATGAAGTTCAAATTTGGAGTCCAATTTGAACTCTGTCAGTTTCTACGGGTTACTTTCCCCTCCCATGTCGTGTTGGAACAATCGATGGATTGATTAGACTTTTCTTTTCAATTTTGGACCCTCAAACCCAAGTTCATAGAGTTAGAAAGTGATATTTTCCCTCCTCAATCTAAATTCTTATATTTTGTAAGATGATATTTAGAGTTAACAAATAGAAAATCAATAAAATAAAATAGTTACCGGAGGCTGCTGTGCAGGAGGTGCAGGAGGTGCTCTATTACCAGGAATTCCCAATTCTACGAGCATCTGGGAGACGGTCTGAGAGACGATGGTTAGATATTCTGAGAGACGGTCTCGTTGACGATCGCCCTAAACATATCTGGAGTCATGGTCGGGCCGGCACTGGAAGAAACACCTGGGGCTGCTGGTGTGGTAAATGGAGAGGTCGCATGTGAGACCGAACTCGAGCATGATGATATCACCTTGTCGTGCCCAAGCTATGTCCAAAACCATAGACATGGCCTTTCTTGGTGTCCCAGATGCTGCAACCCAAATGTCTGGATCCAACTCTGGACGCTGACTGTCATCCCCGTACCTCTCATCATTCCTCTACTATATGACTCCTGCAAAAAATAAAACAAATAAAAAAAATTATTCTACAGTTTAACCACAATAAATGAAACTATTAGTGTATACACTTACCGCTACCTCCCGAGCTTTCTCACTAATGTAATCATTTGTCCATTTCTTCTTATGAGTTTCATCAAAAGCTCTTGAAATTGAGGTGGCCGCTTGAGCTATACTTCCTGTTATTCAAATAAATCACAGTTTATATATTAGATTAAAAAAATTCACAAATGTAGAAGTATACTTACCAATCTCGCTTTATGCGTTGCAAAGGAGACAGAGCCACGTGTGTACATTCGTTTCAGGATGCGCTGCTCTATTTTGCTTTGCTTTGCTTGAATTTTCACTCCATTTCTCCGCTCCCCAAATGTCGCACAGCTCCGTCCAATACTCCTTTCTCATCACACAGGCCCATGCTCCTTCCATTCGTTCTTATCTGTACTTGCACATGCTCTTTCTGCAGTTTTCGGACATTGTACATAAGATGTTTGAAATTTGCTCTTGCAGTACTTGTCCATGCGATCTAGCACGTAACTCATGTGAATGCTCTATGAATCGATGATTCTTCTACATATTAACAAAAAAAAAATTATATGTTACATAACAATAAGTGTGTTCAAATAAGAATTGAAAATGACTTAATATGATAAAATAAGATACATACCAAGAACATAGAGAACAATAAATCCTGAACATCCATCGGAAAATCAGAAAAGCGTAGATGGGGCCTGGAATGTGCTTGAATTGTCTTTGTAATAAATTGTGATGCTGGACCAGCAGCATCTATGACCATATCAACATATGAACTTCCACTTCCAACATTGGCAGGCTCGGCAGGCTGGAAGGACCACAATGTTTCACCATGACATATCCAGTTTGCATAATCTTTAACAAACCCCTTTTTGTATAAATGACGTTGTACATCCCATGTTGCCAGCCACTTCAAATTCTTACAGACTGCACAAGGACATCGGATACGACCCTCACAATCTACAGCTTCAATAGGATTTCTCAAAGCAAACTGAATGAATCTCTCAACTCCATTTTTAAATTCCGTAGACACCACCTGATCACTACTCTACGGTACATCCATGAACGATCTTCCGACATTTTCCCTGTGGGAATGAATGTAAACACACAAAACTTTAACATGTCTAACAAAATAAAAAGTCCAACCCTTTCCTCACATCGTCCATCTCTGCCATTTTAAATAGGAAGGAAATATCATTTAATTTTTCACTTTTTAACCCATCTGTGAAGGTTTGATCGCACGATTAATTACTATATGTGTTGTGTTATTTGCTAAAAATTTCGGCAGCATCTCCCCACACCTCTCCGATATACCACAAAATATTTATTGATTAAGAATTTTCTTAAACACTTACTAATAAGTGGTTAAGAAAATAATCAAAATCAATAAAGGTATATCAGAGAGGAGTGAGAAGACGCAACCAAAATTTTTAACAAACAACACAAACACATATAGTAATTAACCACCTAAGTGCGATCAAACATTCACAGACTGTCCAAACGGGACAATTCAAGACTTTGAGTTAGATATACACGTTCTCATCATTCAAAATGAGAACGTGCACATCAATCCCAAAGTCTTGAACGGGTAGGTTGATTGACACGGGCTTAACACGCTCTCCTAAGATGCGTGCAATGTTAGGTTGCACCCACGCATCTCAGCTCACATACAACACCCAACTAATTAATTATTGACAAGATAATAACACATTCTAAAACATAGCAGTAACATGTGAAATTGGCAATACATGTACACAATGAAAACATGAATTTTATTTTAACATCCAACATTCATAAACATGCTAATAAAAATGTTTGAACATTAATAAAACAATTACACAATACATTTTATCATAAATTGTGAACAATCTTTTAATTGATATATTAGAGATATAAACGTTATTGCAAAATGCATATTCCTGAAGTTTCTGAGTGGATCAGTATTAGATCCATTTAGTAATGTCACCCCAAATTGTGATGGGGAACATTTCTGATCATCACATGTCCATGTGGGCAAACCGTTTCAGGCCACAAATCACAAGTTTATGGGTCATATAGGGAGTTGATACGGTGCACTCCCTTGTTGGATGCGCTGGCAGCGAATCATCCTAGCTACTTGTGAAAGTAACAATTCTCGAACCCCAAAATATTGAGACTTTCAGGCCATTTGGCTTTGATGGTAATTATACTTTAATATTATCTAATGTGGCCAAGTTGGAAGAAAGTGAATTGGCAATTAGAAGATGGGCCATTTTTGTGTTGCTTCACTTAAAGTTGGATGTTTGAACAATCAGCAATGATCCCCTTTTCTTCATTTTGCTTCTTATGATGGTTAACCAAAAATAAGATTGAAAAATGGGAAGCATCTAGCAAGGGAACCATTCATTGTGAGACTGAGAAGGGTTTTGGAGGAACATGCAACTACTTCCATATTCAAAGGACAAGGACTCTACTTAAACTCAAAGAAAAATCAATAAAAATCAATGTTCAAAAAATGTTTAAAAAATCAGAAAAAATTATTGATAAGAAGAATAAGAGGAATTTAAAATCAAATAATCAATAGGCAAACAAAAATAGAAAAATAAACAAAACTCCAGCAGCAAAGGGAATATGACATTAGTCTTGAGGCTTGAGAACAACAATACAGACCATTGGCAACATACAGACTCACATAAGTAATAAAACATACACGACTTAGACTTCATTCACTTTTTAAAGGTAGAAAAGTTCCAAAATGCAGGTGCATAATGTTCTGGATCATTCTTTACAATGGGAGTCTTGCCTATCTCCCACTTTGCGTCTAACATTTCCTAGTCAGGTGCCGAGACCAACGAGGCCTCTAAAACCCAAGTAGAAGATAACATTTTGAATCACACGCTTTCTAAACACAATTAATACTCTCAATGTTGAAGTATGCGGACAGTGGGGTGGTCGGGGAGCTGGGGCCGGGAGCGGGGTGGTGGGGGAGCTAGGCAGGGGGACTAGGCTTGGTGGTGGCTAGGTGGGGAGTTCGTCGTCAGGAGGGAGAGGGGGGTGGTGGTTGGGTAGGGGAGGGGTGACAAGAGAGAGAGACAGACAGACAGAGGAGGGCCGGAGGGGGAGAAGGGGAAGCTGTGGGCGGTGGCAGGGAGGGAGGAGGAAGGGGGCAGGGGCGGGGCAAGAGCGACCTTGGGAGGGGAGGGGGGGGAGTGGGACTTACCGGCGATGGAGAGGCGGGAGTGGCCGGCGACTGGGCTCCACACGGAGGCGGCGACGACGTCGTCCACAGTGGCTACAGGCAAGGGCGAGCAAGTGACGGTAAGCGGGCGCGACGGCGAGCGGCGCGGCGTCGATGGCGAGCAGGCGGGGACAGTGACGATGTCAACAGACGGCGGCAATATCGACGCTGGCGAGCAGCAGGCAACGAGAGGGGAAAGACAGGAAGAGGGAAAACTTTGGTCGGGGAAAACTTTGGTCGCAGCGAAGGAGGGGGGAGGGGGAAAAGGTGGTTGGGGAAAAAAGTAGGGCATCAGAGACCGCTTTGCGACCGACATAAATTCGGTCGCCAAATGGGTCTCAAGTATGCGACCGATACAATCGGTCGCTATTCGGTGGCAAATAGCGACAGAGTAGCGACCGATAATATCGGTCGCAAATCCGGTCGCTATACGCACATTCTCTTGTAGTGATAGAATTTAGTATTGTTTATAGAGAAATATTTATTATAACAGCACTAGATCTTATATTTGAAATGTAAAAATATTCTCTCATCAATCTACCTAATTGAGATGGACTAATATGTCATGGCACGATGTTTCACGAGTCTAATCTAAATATTTATGAATCTAAATCAAAATTTTGTGAACTGAATTTAAAATTTTATGGGTCTATTTATAATTGTAAGTATACTCTTACACTAAATATTTCTCTTACCTATATACTAGAAGAAGCCGATTGAGTAGCTTTTTTGATTGCTGTTGTAAATATAGTCCAAAGCCATGTCAATACTATCAATTTGTTTTCAATGGAAAAAAGAGAAAAAAGGTTATACTTGGTTGACTTACCGTGTAGGGAAGGCGGTGGTTATATGGCTCATGTTCTAATTGGGTTTATTAAAAAGGGATTAAAGAAAGAAAACCCCAAGGTCCGTTAAAGACATGGAGTCTTTTTCTTTAATTTTCTAAATATTTATCTAATTAATGACAATGTATATATATCTTCATATATACAAATGGTTGAACCCGTTATGTATTAATTATCTTTAGTGGCCTAATTTTAAATTTTCATCTTCACGTTATTTATTAAAAAATAATAGACTATCTCTATAATAATTTAAATTTAATATATTTTTTTAGTACAAAAATATGTTAAATATATAAAATTATGACAAAAATATATTCCGTGTAAATTAATATCACACCCTCAAAGCAACAATTAAAGTTACCTCGGAGAGAAGAAGGGCGTCGGTGTGACACCACACAATCAAAAGAAGCATGTTGTAAAGCGGGAAACTCGTTAAGCCGCCAGGCGGCCACCGTGTGAGGAATCCAAACTTTATAAACAAGAAAAAGGAGGGGGGGGGGGGTTTGGGAACGTGGAACACGCGACGAGGTTTTTTCCGCCGTCCCCACGAGATCCGACGGCTGAGAGAGCCCGAGGAGCAGTTGATGGGGAGTCAACACATCTTTGCGGTCTTCTTCTTGCTCTCGTTTTCAGTGTCCCGGTCAGCGGCTCATATTTTCTTGTGAATTCTGAGGAAGAATTCACATTTTCTTACCTGCCGGCCATGGTTGAACCGTCGCTCCCCCTTTCTGCCGCGATGGAGCAACGGTCCTTTGCCGAAGCGTTATGGTGTCATCCCTAGCTAACGCCGTCGACCCTGTGCCTTCCCCTCCACGCCCCGGCCGGCTCACATAGATTGTGGAGAATGGGCCGTAATCTTCTCTTCTCCTAACATGTGTCGATTGTAGATAGATCTTCCTCCCCGTACTCTAATATTGTGGTCGGCAAATAAACCATACTATGGGTCTTTCATGTTCTTCATCTCGAATATTGGGTCGTCGAAATACATCTCTTATTGAGTCACATAGGTGGTGATAAAATTGGCTTGCCTTTCTCTCATACTCACTTTCGAAGTCCTGCTCACATTAGTTCTCCTCACGTTGTAATTATTATTGATTGATTGATTATGAATTCGACTTCAGAAAATTTTACAAAACTTATAGAGTCAAATTAAAGAATTTAATTGACATCTGTATTGTTGTTCTAAATGTTAATACTTTCTCATTATCTCCTAAGAGACTCAAAATCAACATACTTTCGAAATGGAAGCTTTCATTGCCGTGCATGAAAGTTGAGTTGGAGAATGAAGATGAAGAGGATCACTGCCTTCGTCACCCAAATCTTCGTCTCCAATCCTTATTTCGTCATACTTTTTTTTTAAAAGATCATTCATCTTTTTAAGATGTTAGAGATAACATTTTCTAGGTTATATTATTTGTATTTGCAGTAATCCACCCATCTAACCATTCACAGCTGGATGACATTTATTCTCGTTGTTACTCGGTGTTGTTTTACTTTCAACCATTTTTTTAAATTATTCTTTTTGCTGGTAGTCTAATTAATGGTGCATGTTGGAGTCGTCAGGCCAGAACCATATAGCTCCTAAAAATTATGAAATAATTTGCCCAGTGAGAAAGAGCAGTCCAATTAAACAGAATAATGGCCTTCATGAACAAGCGAAATGGGCCGCCTACGAGAATACATCTCTATCTCATACAGGGAAAACACGAGACCAGATGCTGTCCAACCACCTGTCATTACGAGTCTGATTAATTATATATTTATATTATATATATAGATATAAAGTATAGCTCTATCTACACAGACAAATAATATTACAGGATAGATGAATTTATTTTATATCTTAAATTATTTGTGCATGAATTAATTATACAGAGATGTGTTTCACCTCAACTATATACTTAAATATGCAATAAATATTACTCGATCGACAATTAATATATATATATATATAGATAGGAAGTAAGAGTAAGATCGCGTAGATCTGTCTGAATTGTGATAACGAATGATAATAAGTTCTTCGTTCTAACAGAATCTAAGGGGGGGAAAATTGACGTTACGAGTGTGAATGGGTGTAGAAGCTCGATAGCTAGCTAGAAGGAATTGCGAAGGAGATGCGTCTAATTCCGACAGTTGAGAAGTAGGTGGACAAGCAGCGTACGTGTGGGAGGTGACCAATATTGCAACCAGAAAGTTCAGAAAAGTCTAAGAGCTAGCGGAGGTTGGGGGTCAACCTCCATTCGGGATTTCTTTTAGTTAACTGAAAGGAGGCAAAATAAAAGTTCTAATTTGAATCTATCTCTAATCCCAAAACTGATCGAAAACAACCAATGGATAAGTGCGAATTCCCCGCATGCATTGACATTAAAAATTTCGAATCTTCGAGAATGATAATTATGTACAAAGAAAAAAGTTTAGTACACTTGAATTTTATATTATATTTTTTTACTTCTTTTTAGATGATATATTGTATTTTTTTTATTAATCAATAAAAATGAGAAGTACAAAACTCAAGTATATTAATTTTTTTTCGATAAAAAAATAATTAATTAGAACCCATTATGTATTTGATTATGGATGTTTTTTTTCTGTTTATAATATATATATATATATATATATGTATGTAATTATGTATGTACGACACATAGGATACACGACAAAGTGTGCTACGTATGCACTTACATCGATAGGATATATATTAGAATAGGTGTAATGCTTCTTAAAGGGAAGAAGAAGAAAAGGAAGAAGAAGAATCATATGTCTCGGCGTGAAAAAGAATCTTAGCGTATTCCTTAGACTTAATTAGATGCGATGTTGGAAAAATTTTCCTAAATATGAAAATATATACTAAATTATAAATTTAAAAAGGAGAAACATCTCTCAATCCCTCATGGATGCACACCGGACACATTAATTTTAAACAGTGTTATTACCTTCTATTCGTAAAGGGCTGTGGGGCTGGTGTGGACGGAGCACGTAAGAGGACCATATGGAAAGAGACCGGCCCATCACATACCGAACAGTGGGAATGAGCAAATGGGTAATCGCAAGTCTCCTCCTTGAGACTACCTATAATATATTAAGATAAAATTGCAGATTTAAATGTTAGGGAAGTAGATTTAAAAATAATTTCTAAAAAAAATATAATGCGTTAATTATTATTATTATTATTTTAAAGAAACTTAGCATGAGTCTTTTTAGCCATTCGATGACTTCAAATTGGACAGGGGAAATGAACGTCACCAAAGCTGTGGGCACGACAACAATATGTCAAGAACAAGAGGACCATGTATATATACCGCCATGTTGATGCTCTCGCAGTTGGAGTATTTAAAGAGTACGTGGTTTAATGATTAACTCTCTATACATATACATACTAAGTTACGAGGTCAAAAATTCAAATGTCATTAGAAAGGCACCTCTTTTTGCTACAACACATGAAAAATACAACGGCTATGGCAAGACTCAAACTCTTGATGTCCCGGTGTTGAGACTGAGCCCTAAGCCATATTTAGGTTGGATTCCTTGTTACCACCCAAAAAAAAAAAAACAAAAAACAAATGCTCCTATATATATAAAGTTGGAAGGTCATTGGCCACTGTGTGGATCGAGGTGAGCTAATCCACGAGTTGATTAATTTCCACAGCATCAGAAGCAGCTCGTAGAAGCACACAATTTGAAATCGAATCCAAAGCCATCTCAATCGTGACCTTAATTCATCCTTTCTTGCATGCGCCAGCATGATTCGGACAGAAGATATATAGATAGCTTCAACGACCGGTGTACGTACGTATGGAAGAACTAACTCATGTTCCTCGACCTTGAAAAACCTGAAAACCCCTCCAATAGTCCGCACCCTGTTTTGTTTGAAAGAAAAATGTTCTATATATTATTCGTCTCGATGGATAGAAGTTACTCGTGATCTGCAATTAATATAAATGTATCCACCGAAAGAGATATTCTTGTCCTTCGTGGTAGAGTCAGGGAGCTACCATTAATGTCAAAAGAAAAAAGAAAGGAGCTACCAATCATCATGTGTTCTCTTTTGAATTAACGGGGGTTTAATATATAGTCGACAAAATTAAGTAGGGTGAGGAACAACACCTTAAACCAATAACGAATCTTCAAGTTCCAAATGCAATATTCCTTTCTCATCTTTTGAAAGTGGTTTTATAGGGTGTTTGGTTGCACTTTTTTAGTGTTTTCTCTCTAAATTTAAAAAAAAAAGAGGATAAACATCTTAACATGTTTGGTAAGTAATTTTATTTCTTAAAGTGAAAATTCTACCATGTACAAATCTCTCTCAAAATAAAAACAAGTCAAAACCTATTTTTTAAAAAAATTACACTCACAACTCTCTCCTTCCCCCTCCTTCCCGTCTCTCCCCCCCCCCCCCTTCTGTCTCCCCCCCCCCCCACCCACCGGCGTCACCCCCCCCCCTTCCCGTCTCCCCCCCCCTCCCGCCCTCCGCCCCCCCCCCGGCCCCCCGCCCTCACCCCAGCCCTCCGCCCAGCCCCACCCCCCTCCCCTGTGCCCCCAACCCCCCCCCCCCCCCCCCGGCCCCCCCGGAACCGCTGCCCCCCCCCTCCTGCCTCCGCCCTGCGCCCCCCGCGCCCCGGAACCGCCGCCCCCCTCCTGCCTCCGCCCTGCGCCCCCCGCACCCCGGAACCGCCACCCCCCCTCCTGCCTCCCCGCCCTGCTCCCCCAAGCCCCTCGCCCCAGAACCCCCACCAAACCCCCCCCCCCCCCCCCCCCCGCGGGAACACCCGCCCCCCTCATCGGAACTAGTCTTTGTCAAAAGTTTAAAAGAACTAGTGGTGATGGGGTTTCTCCCTCAGACCCTTGGGACTTCTGGAGGTGTGACGACCTTGTACCTTGCTCTTAAGGGTTTTGGAATTCAAGTTGTTTTGAAAATAAACATGAAAGAAACTTGGAAGTATATGGTCTAGATTTGTTGTTAGCTAGAGAAATGCTTCTTTATTACCCATTCAATTAGGGCCGGACAAATAGATAGATGCATGTTGCTGGGTATACGCAGGCATGGACTCCGTCCACTTTATAATATTATTTATGGACGGCTGGCTTCCTATTTGTCCGTCGGGAGAGATGTGAGACATTTCTATTGAGGTTCTCGTTTTGTATCCTTTACCAAATGTTGTGTAAAAATCATCTTAATATCGTTCAATGTTGTGTAAAAACCATCTTATAGTTTACCAAATCTTGTGTAAAAATTATCCAAGTTATACGGTTTAACATCTAAGATGACACAGTTCCAAGTCAGAACCCTACATATATGAGTAAAGTGCGGCTCGACCAATCAAGTGCGACTTTTTTTACCCGTTTTCACGAGTAAATAGTGTTGTTCTTCTTACCCAACCGCTTACAAAGAACTACGTGCTATTTCTGTAACTTAGATGTTGTTTGCAGAGGAGTGTTGCAGGGTCATATTTTTTTTCTGCTATCTCTGTTTCTTTCACCGTCTAATTTAAAAATCGGATGGTAGATGAATAAATTTGAGTTTCCTACTTCTGAAGTCAAGAGCATTGAACATAAGTTTTTTTTTATATATATATTCTTATTCTTTCTCTTTCTCTATGACATACCCAGTACACCTACTTCATTTTAATTCATAGAAACGTTTCAACTTACATGATTTTTTTTTTGGAAAAACTACCGGTGTATCCCTAAATTCGGTATAAATACCGTCTATCCATACCTTTATCAAATCTACTTAATTGCATATAAGATTGATCGTACCGCGTGATTCGATCGTGTTGTATTTTTTGTATGATCTGTACCATACCATATCGATCGATTGACCGAAATTGTGAATTCGGTCGACTGATTTTTATCTCTCTTTGATGACTAAATAGATCATGGATTCTGGATGCTATCTTGACTGTAGTTGGTCGACCGATAAAAAAAAATCGATCGATTAATTTTTATCTGTTTGAAAATCAAATAGATCATAAGATTTAGACATAAATATCGTGACAAAAATTGATCGATCGATAAAAAAAATTGATCAACCAATTTTAAACTTTGATCTGTTGAATGTCGAGAGTGCTCATAAGTCAAATCGATCGACAGATAAAAATAAATGGGTAGATCGATTTTAACATACCATACGTGTTGGGGCTCACAAATCGTCATATACAGTACGGTATGATCGTGCCATTGTGATACGCAACGACATAGCAAACCCTGATTAAATATTCTTAAAAACTTTTACAATAACCTTCCATGAACGCATATATCCATGAATTCTAACTCTTATCCTCTATTTATTAGGTTGGGGGGGGGTACGAGCTATATTAGATAAAGATAGAGATGTGAGAGTTTATTCATAAAAATTTCGCGGTAAAGAGAGAGAATTACAGTTGGCCGGTGGGTTGCGTGGGGACTCTATGAAGCTGACTTGCAGAAGCTTTGCATTGCCTATGTTCTCCTGCGTTTTGCTGCCAAAAGTCATAACGCTGCAATCAAACGTCACTAGCGGGCTTGGCTCTGAGTGGCGGCCAATCGTCATGGAAGCCGGGACTGCTAGCATACATGGCCGCCGCCACAACAAATTAATGGCAGGGGTTCCTCCGGCGTAGGGGTGTCAATGGGTGGGTTTGGACTGACCCAATTTAAATCCAGTTCAGTCCAACATTAAAATGGCCCAACTCAAGTCCAACCCAAATTTAATAGATCAAAGTAAGAAAAACCCATGCTAGTTCATTGGGGCCCGTTTCAGCCCATCGAGCTAATATGTAGATAGATTCACTATTTTAATTTAAGCATGTTTTAATTTAGAGGGAGCTGTTGGTGTGGTGGTGACCGGTTTCTTTATTTAAGCATATTTTTAATGCATGTGTAGGTATGGTGGTTATTGATAGGTATGGTGGTTATTGATGTCTCTTAGCTCAATGGGCTAACCCGAGTCTAACTCATCATGTGATGGATTTGACAAATGAGCTTCAAAAGAGATCTATGGGCCATCATATTTTAACCCAAATTGAGTTTGGAGTGGACTGTCCATTGAACTTCAAATTAACCCAGTCCATTGACACCCCTACTCTGGCGACAAGATTGTGGAGAACGTTGATGACGTACTGTGATATGGATATGGATGGGCGTCATCTCTGATGGAGGTACGGGGATGGAGATCACTCCCTCACGAGTCATGCCTGCTCTGGTGGCTTCTTCTGTTGAAGAGAGAGAGAGAGAGAGAGAACGATAGCAAGAGAGAGGTTTACGAGAAATCCAGTCTGCTATATATCACTGTTCTGTGCACCCATATAGACCGGCTATCCATTCAAAAGTATGCTTCAGCTTTGCTTGAAAGGTTAGAGTTAGAAGATGGAGACACATGAAGGTGGTTGGGGGAGATACAAGTAGCTAGTTAGAGGGTGGTTAATTAATTTCTGTCCATTCTCAGTTTTAGTGATTGATTTAGAATTTTCGTTCCGTAAGTATATTTTTAGATATATTTTTTTAATCCAATAGAATCACATGTCTAATAAAAGTTTTTCAATTTAATAAAATCTTGTGACTCCACTGATCTTAAGGTGGATCCATTGTTGCTCAACCTCCACATTCCACTGAAAATTATCTTGTTCATTCTGAATTTTAAGAATATGTTTGATATTAGGATAGATCGGAGATAGAGTAAAGATATCTTCAAAAATTTTCAAAATTTTGAGGATATCTCAGAATTTTAAAGATATCTCCACTCTATTTTCGATCTATCTTAATACCAAACCTGTCCTAATAATACTCTGTAAATGCAATGGAACATATTTAAAAATCAACACATATGTTATTATAGGAAGGTTCCTGCCTTCAAGATGCACTACAAGAAATCTTAGCTCTGCTTACGAAAGTTTCTTACGATTCAGTATATTCGTAAGCTATTTGTATGGATAGACATATCTATACTTACGAACTGTACGTGCCGTAAAGACATCAGACAAATTTTGTTCTTCAACTTTTAAGATATATCTATCCTTATGACGTGATACTGTAAGCATATAACAAAATTATATACTTACGGAGCATGTTACAATAAGTATATAACAAAATATTATTATTATTAAATATTTATTAAATCATAAGTATACGTAAAAGTATACTCACCCCCACCCCCAAAAACTCCAAAATCTTTTTCTCCTGCTCCAGACTTTCCCCCCCGAAACCCACCCCACTTTTTCTCCCCCGCGAAGGCTAGGGCTTGGCTTCATCGCTGATCGTGCGAATGCATCACCGCCGGCTCCGGGCTTCATCGTCCCCGGCTCCAACCAACATCGCCGATTACAGCCTCCATCTCACCGCTTCCTCTGCTGGTATTCCCCTCTCTCCCTTGATTTTGGCAGCAGCACGTAGAGGATGCCCTCCTCGACATCACCTCCAACGACGCCTCCTCTACCTCTCCAGTCTCGCCATCTCCACCTGAAAGACCGTCACCCCCGTCGCCTCTGGCCGCCAGGTTCTCCAGTCCACCAACTACGTTGACCGTGTCGGCTTGGGCAACCCCCCGCAGCCCATGCTCATGGCCCTCGACACTAGCAATGACGCTGCCTGGCTCCCCTGCCCCGCCTGCGCCGGCTGCCCCCCGTCCTCTGCCATCTTCGACTCCACCAAGTCCTCTTCCTTCACCCCCGTCCCCTGCGGCGATGCCCGCTGCAACTAGGTCGCCCCTTCTCATCCCTTCCTCTCGCCTCATAGGTTTTCGTTTCTTCCCTCGAGAATTTGGTGCTAACAGGTGGTGTGCGCCATTAATGTTGGTTGCAAGTGCCGAACCCATCTCGCCTCCCCCGACTGGGATTCCAAGCCGGAGGTGATCCAGACCGATCCTGCGAGCACTCTTGGGCACCGACGCTACCATCCGGTAGGAGTCCCCCTGTAGTCTTACAAATGATCACTTAATATGGAGATGGATTCCTCGTAGCTGTTGGTAACTTGCCAGGTTCATCTGTCAAATGTTGTTGAAGTTTGATTCTAATTGTAGTTGGACAAGAGCCAGTATTGGCTCAGACGCATGTTTAAGGATAGGGTGAAAATTACAGATCAGGACAGTAACTTTCATTCACAACTTTGTGCTGATAAAATTACAGGGTTTTTTAGGTTATAGCCACATCTCTCCAAAGATTGTCCTCGGATGTTAACTTCTTGTTTATTTCCTCCTTTTGTTGTTCTTGATTCTAACCTATTGACTGATAATGCCTAGATAACCAAGTTAATGATTGGAAGAATCACACAAAATCCATAATTATGCTCATTTGTTTGCAATGATTCCTTTTTATTCCCTTGTAAATGAGCAAGAAATTGATCGCATATGAAATCTGAGTTTTCAAGGTGATTATGAGAAGCTGGAAATTTATGCATTCGAGATGGAAACAGAGATTGCAACTTTAGAAAAAGTTGATGGCTTTAGTTGGTGAAAGGGAAGAAGCTTTGACCAGAAATGGCATATTGGAAACAGAACTGGAAGCTCTATCCAACCAGTTGAACACAGCTAATTCTGAGTTAAAATTAATGGGAGATGAAATCACTAGCTTGGTACCCTCTGAATTTTATTTGTCAATGATTGATTGCATTATTTTGTGATTATTACATATACTACATCACCATGTCACAGACTCTCAGGCTGGATGAATCTGAATCTCTTTCTCAAAGTCTTAAAGTTAACCATGATTTCATTCATAGAGAGAAAGAAGAGATGGAGATGGTACATCTTAATAAAAGTTATTGTATAGGATATTACATAGTTTTCCTTTTTTACTATAATATGACTTCACAGTTTACTTTCATTGTTCCAGCAACTTACTTATGCTCTTCTAGAATTTGAGACTAAGAAGTCAACATGGTTAACCACAGAAAAAGTGTTAATAGACACTGATGAAAAATGCAGCGAAGTAAGATTACCAGACTATTAGAAGATCAAGTAAAGGTCAAATGCCAAACTTATTAAAATTTTCTTTTGTTATGTCACTGTTGATGACTCTTGGAATTTTCTGCTAGCCTCTGACCTTCTCTATAAGTTCAATCTATGGCATCCACCAGAAGAAAATATGGCACGGCCTGGTTCATTCCATTGTAAAATGCCTAGGGTTAGTGAGTTGGCTGGACCCATTACTGTCTAGGCCCCAGGTGGACTGACCTATGCAACAATGCAGGAGCCTCAGTTCCAAGGCGGTTAATTCTTTTAGTTTTTTCTGTTGCAACTATGTTTTAAAGAATAATATAATATGCTTTAAAAGCAAGCATATAGATAATGGTAGTGGTACATGAATCTATAGTTCAAAGGATAGTACATTGGGTTATTACTCATAAAATGGCATGTAGCATATAGCATATAGGACATAGAATTGCAGACAGATGCAAGACCAAATGGAAAGGGGGCCTGCGGGCCTAGGCTGATTTTCCATGAAGCATTGATGTCATGCTTTAAAATTTTGGCTTTATAGGAGATTTATTTTTCATATTGGAGATGGATTTCAAAATGACAGGTTGAATGTGAATCACTCTGACAGTAGACATACGATCCAAAAGAAGATAAAGAATGGAAATAAATTTAGAGAAAAGAAAGAAAAAGGAGGGAAGAAACAAATGAGGGAGAAAAACAATATTGCAGCTTTGGCAACTAGATGAAGCAAGCTTCCATTCTCCACTTCAGGCCTTCTGGTGGTAGTGACATCCAACAGAAGGGAAAGCAATATATCAGATCGCAGTTCTCAAGGCCCTGCCTAGGTGAGAAAAATAATATTGCGGCTATGGCAGCTGGATGGAGCCTCAAGGCGGCGACAGCCTATGAGGCCTATCACTTTGCTTCACAAATTAAAATTTTATTTCTAGAGGCTCTGCTCCGTGAACAACCTAGAACTGCTTTGATATAGTGAGAACTGAGTGGAGATGATATGCTTGCCAACTTCAATGAATGGATCTTTCCTGCTATAGAATTCGATGGCTTATGGGAAAGGTACATATTATTCTTTTATTTGTTTTACAGCTTACTGTTTTACTTGTGTGCGAGGTACATATTATTTCTCTTATTTTTAGAAAAACATCCTTATGTAAAGCATTAGCCTAGAAACATTCTATACATTTTAAATCAAAATTTTAACAATTGCACTTTATCCATTATTCCTTTTCGTATTTAGAATACTCTATTATCTTTTATTTGAAAATTTTTGACAATTTTTTATATTTTGCAGAACTTTCTTTTCACCTCAAAGGAGGAGAATGCTTCCTTGAAGGCCATAAATTTTAAACACACGTTTTTTCACTGCGCTGGTAGTAAAAGTTTTGCTGACATATACCACAAGGAGGTAACATATATACTCATCATAGCATCTAAGTGATCTATTCAAAATATTTTTGTTTATGTCTAAGTTAACTTGTGCACAATGTTGTAGTTTCTAAAAATTGGGGCCACTCTTGATCGTGGGGACTTGTTCATAAAGACCTGTATGAAGAAACCTGGCGGTCCAGTTAATGAAGAGAGTGCTACAATGATTGTATAATTAATTAACTTTGTTAATTGTCTAATGTTGACATAATTCTCATTATGTATGGATATTCTAATGTTGACATAATTCTCTTTATAAGAGTGCTGCAATGATTGTATTCATTCCTGATTGTTTTCTTATTCAAATGAGAAGTATTTGTTATACATATCCTCACGTCACTTATTGACCGCAGAAGGCATATTGTTGCTTAATGTCTCTTAATTCAATTTTCTTACCTCATTTAGTATAGTGTTACTCTTATAGTTCATCTACTGTAACCTATCTTGGTTCAAGGCGAAAGCAAGTTGACTAATGCCCTCCCTGATGTATAATTGACTTGGACAAATCACAAATCTCCTCCCATCACATGTTAATTTGATGGGTTAACACTTAACTTCCTCTTCTGAATAGATCTTTAGCACCAGTATGTGAATGTGAACAATTTGATGCATTTGCTGGTTGATATAATGATTTACTTTCACCAACATTATTGTTTGTTAAACTTTAATGTATTTTATATTATTAATGTGTTGTGTATTGTGAATGAGTGGGTGTGAATGTGTGTGTGGATGTGAATGTGTGGATGTCAATGTGAATATAGATCTGAATGTTATGTGAAGGTGGACTATGGATCCAAATGTGAATGTGTGGATCTAAATGTGGATGTGTATGTAGATCTATTTGAATATATTACTATTTTTTTTTGCTAAAAAAAAGATGATTATGGTGTACGTGGTCGTAGGGAAACATGATTATGATTTACATAGCCGTAAGGATGTACGCAGCCATAACTGAGTCTATCTCTATAGAAAAAAATATGACTATGGTTTACATAACTGTAGGAGAAAGAGGATTTTCTTATGGTGTTACTTACGGTTACAAACACCGTGAGTAAAGTTCTCTACTTACGGCGTTTAAAACACCGTAGCCATAGTCCTTTGCCGTCAGATCTTAGCCGATGAAATCCTTATCGTAGGGTAACACTGTAAGCGAAGGCTATGCTTATGATTTTAGGGTCTCTACTTGCGGTGTTTTGACATAAGTAAAACCTGATTTTCCTTTAATAATGCATGACAAATCGAATTAATGCCTACGTCGTTGGACAAACCTAAGAGTGGTTGGTGACCAATTGCTGAAAATTTAGTGTTCTCTTTCTCAAGAATCACTGCAAAATTTAGCTGGTTATGAACCCTGGTTCCGTTCGGTTGATAAGGAAGAAGTTTGGGTACAGAAAAGACTAGGTGAATTGAAAAGATTAGATGAATTTTTTTTTTTGAACACTGTGATGTTTAAGCCACTAATGAAGTCTTGAGAGCCTATATATACTTGCAGGAAAGAGTAAATGGTTTGAGGCATTCATTAGAGCCACTATGATAAGCGAATACGGTCTGTGAACGAAACCTTTATTCGCCCGGATAAGAAAAGTTAACTCTCTCGCTTTGATGACTTAAGCAGGATAAGCCTAGTCTAACCTGTCTCACGCATTGGAAGTTTTGTACCTAATTTTAGTGTTTTAGTGGGGACTTGTTATCCTACCCATGATTAAAAAAAAAATTGTATACCTGATGACTTAAGCATCAGCCTGCCATTGTACCGTCTAGCAGTGCAGGAAATTAACAACTCCGTTTTCGAACACGGTTTGTCCCGTGTCTGTTTGAAGGCCCATCTCCAGTTATTCCTCTTGGCTCTTGGCCCAAAGGCTGAGTGGACCGTGGGGAATTCCCTCTTCATGGGCCGTGGTCTTTAGTCTCTAACTTCGTTGAAATCTGTAGATTGGGCCGACCTACATACCGCAACTACTGGGCTTGATCCATGTCGTATATGGGCTTAAACTGATGCGTATGGTTCATACCTATTTCAACGTAGGTATTTGATTGAGAATACTTGGTTGGTTGTACGTTACAATTTTGATACTATTGCATTAAGAGGATCGTGTAGTTCTATATATATCATAATTAATGCAGGTCCAAATGTACAATTAGAATTGCATGACATAATCTTGTTTGTGAGAGTCTAGAAATGGCATCCCCTCCTTAGGCTAGAAATATTCAACCGATATGGATGCCAGCTGATTGAGGACGAGGGGTTACTAAAGTTGAGAGAAGTCTGCACTGCCTTCTAAGTCAATAATTTCGACTTGGGCATATATATGTATGTGGTTTAATTTGCAGAGGCATTAATTTTGTCTGGCTTCTCTAGTTCGTCGGTAAATTTTCTTCTTGTCATGTCATCTGAGAGTTTCCTGCCGATGTTTGTTTGATATCAGCAGTGCAGCCAGCTAGTTCAGTGCAGGATTCAAAATATTATTTCAGTAGAGTCTTAATAGTGTATTTATATAAATTCTGTGAGATCATCTATAGTGAAAACTTATCCCCTCAATATAATTTTTTTTATCCATTGGGGTCCTAAACATATGCTAGATGCGTCCCGAAGCAAACTTGCCTCAAGGTGCAGCGATGAGGCCTCATTCTTGCTGAACACCTTTCTGAACATCTCAACCAGCATCTTGACATTTTCAAGATGGGGACTTCTACTTCAAGTCACTAATCAGAACCTCCTCACTCGCCATTGGTCAGGAGAATTTTTAAACTCTTGAAAAGGATGTCTGTTAGACTTATGTTGTAAGGTGGTCTAAAATAAAAGATGTATTTAGTGGTATACATATATATTTACAATTTTAATTTAGCTGTAATTCACAACAAGGAAAAACGGTATTAGCGACAGAATTTACACACTACAAGAATAATACAGTTTAGCTACGGAATTTAGTTACGGAAATATTTGTAGTTAATCCGTAGCTAATTTGTTACTGATTAGCGACGGATATATCGTCGTCGCAAAAAATCATAATTTAGCTATAGATTTGCGATGGAAATAATCCATCGCTATTCCGTAGCTAATTAGCTACGCGATTATTCCGTAGCTAAATCCGTAGCTACTTAGCTATGGATCAGCTATGCAATTATTCCGTAGCTAAATCCATAGCTAATGAGCTACATACATCAACTATAAGATCATTCCATAGCTAAATCCATAGTTAATTAGTTATGAATTAAGAATGAAATAATTTACCGAAATTATTGATCAATGGAAGAACAATATTACCATTTTTGTTCAATAAGATACCAAAAGAAATTCATGTGTCTCTCCTTGCCGTGGGCTATTACTCTTCTCAAGAGCGAATCTCCCTACTAACGAAAAATAGCCAATATCCATCCCTTGACTAGATGCGAGTGATCTTTTTGTATAGCAAGAACTATAGGGTTTGTCCCTAATCTATAGCTAATGAGCTACGGATTTAACTATGGAAAGTTTTCGTAGCTAATTAGATATATATATATATATATAAACATATATTGTTGTATATACTTATTCACAATACTTATACATTATGTATATATTTCTATATTTATGCATACTAATATATTTATATGTATATACTTCTATATACGTATAATATAAATATATACTCTTATAAATACTTCTGTAGAAATATATGTAGTTATATAATTAAGAATATATATTTATTTGTGTATACATAAATGTATACGTGTAAGTATATATGAATGGATTTAATTACTCACATGTACATTCAACTAATGATATGTATTTATAATCTATATATATATATTTTTTATTTTAGTTTATCTTTTCTTATTTATTCATTGTTAACAAAATATTTAATAAATTTTTATATTATATTATCAATTATTATTTTAAATATTATTTATTTTTACATTTTATTAAACTAATTCAACACCAAATCTTCCTGTTCCCCCTCCACAAGAAAATCCAAATCCCGCCCAAACTTTTCCCATCCCCCACCAAAAGAAACCCCAAAATCCCCAATCTTAACCCTGCCAATCTCTCCCCGCCCCATCCTCCCAATTTCCTCTTCTTCCCACCCTGCCAACGCAAAAACCCTCACCGTCTCCCCCCGCCGTGCCGCCTGAAGAGGAGGGGACTCACCGGCCAAACCTGAAGGTGAGCGCCGAGGAAGGACCCCGCGAGGGCTGCGAGGATGGACGGTTCCTCGGCCGCCTCCGCAGGCGAAGCCCTCCGCCCGCCACCGGCTCCGGTGTCTCCGGTGGATCCTAGGGGCCTCTCGGTCGCGACGACGACTGCCGCACCCATCAAGAGCAAGCTGCTCCAGGCAAGCAGTGATGCGGTTGCTCCCCAGGACGGCCACAGCCGCGGCGGCGCCCGCGGGCTCTCCTTTGCTGCTCGACGGCCCATCTAAGTGGTCGGTGTTGATACCAGGTACTGCTGCTGCTGCTGCTAGCAGACTCCTCCTCCCCCCACCCCCCGTTCAGCAGAGATGGAGGGGCTCCCTTTTGCTTTCTCCAACGTTAGGAAGTAGGGAGGTGGGATCCAGGATTTGCGGGTTCTCCTGCTCCGGTTGCTTCCCGGGCGCATCTCCTCCACCTTCTCCGGTTTGTCTTCTCTGGTGCTTCTTTTCTTAACCCTCCATTTTATTGCTGGTTCTGGCTTTTGAATGGCCGAAGAAGAGATCAGGAGAGGGCCAGGCACGGTAACAAGCAAATCTACATGTCGGTTATTCTCTTCTGTGTGTTTTTGTATTTTTTTTTTTTGCATGAACAATTTTGGTGAAATATCCTCACGTTCAAATAATGCCCTAAATATGCTCGATGTAAATCCTCATCAGAAAGTGGGCAATGATCAGAACTCTGCTCTGTTAGAGGTAGACTTACCACTACCATCCGAGGCACTCTACTTCTGTTCCTCATAAGAATTGCCTTTGAGAATAAGCAAGTAAGAACTTTTAGAACTTTTAGAACTCTCCACTTGGCTTGTCCCTTCTTGCTTCTGCAACCTGAACCATTCCTTACCCACAAGTGAAGTGAATAATCACACTCTTGTCACTTTTGAATTACTTAGGTTTCTCTTATAGAAGAATACTGAGCCCACTTACACTGGTCTTGGGATCCATGACAATAAAGCAGCAGATTTGAAATAAAGTGGTTTAGTAAAATAACATTTAAATGTAAACCTATTTGTGCAATGGGCCAAGTTTCTATATTACCCGCTTTCTTAATCTCTACTTGCAGTTTTATATATTAGTAATTGTTATGATTTGTCCTAATTGTTAATGTCGAGTCATCTGCCTATTCTAGTATTTAATTATCAATTGCTTAAAAAATTTCGTTTGTTATGATAGGTTCAGCAGTTGCACAAGATCTTCAAGCTTTGTGGTTCTCCATCTGAAGATTACTGGAGAAAGTCTACATTGCCACGTGCCACTATTTTCAAACCATAGCAGCCCTATGGACGATGTGGTATGGAGGCATTCAAAAACTTCCCAGTGTCTGCTTTAGCGCTTATGGATGTTCTCCTTTCCATTGATCCAGCAAATCGTGGGACTGCTGCATCTACCCTCAAAAGTGATTTATTAATATGATTATCCAAAACTCAGTTTTGTCTATGTTATCAAATGTGATGGAGGTGCCTGCCTAGGTCACAAGGCGAGATGAGTTACCTCACTCTGGTCAATTTTGCCTCAGCGAGCCCAGGGCCAGTTACCCCATCTTTGCCTCTGTTTGGTTCGCATATTGGCCGACAAAGGGGCCCATTAGTAATGCTTACTTTCTGTTATCATTTAGTTTGTTGATATGTAAGAGTGTGAATTTGTTTACTTGCAATTTAGTTTGTTGAACTTTTGTGTAGGAAATAGGAATGAATGGATTTAATTAGTTGCACAATAATTGGCACATGGGAGTGAATAGTTTTATGAAATACATTCATTTATGCACCTTTTTGGTGATATATATTCTTATTTTTGAACTATGTATATTGTTTAATAGTATATCGCCTCAATCGCATAGGCCATCATGTAGGCCTTTGAGGCTGATACGACCTCTTGATTGCCTTGGCCACTTGTGCCTCTGACTGCATAGAGTTCACAAAAAGGAAACTTTACACCTGGTGTTTCCTTATTGCTGGAGCAACTGCTGCCACCTTTAGCTTATTCTGTGAAAGACCTTTTACAACAATTTATTTGTGTTTGGTTTGTTGGTTTTTGTCCATTTTTACCATGATGCCTGCAGAGATTCCAGGTAACACAGCTTGTGTAATTACTTTTTCTGAATTATTCTTCACAGTACATCTTTTTTCTTTCCCTTGCATTCTAGCCCAAAAGAATACTTGGGCAACAAATCTTTTAGGGTTTCACTGTCCATAGAATGTGCAAGTATATCATAGTCCTTTCATTTTTTCCTATATAACTTTGCAACAGTCCACTTCTGCTGCATTAACTTTTAAACTTGAGTGGCAATTCAACCTTCTAGACTTTCCCCAATTAAATTGGCTTGTGTTGTATCCTTTCAAAATCTGATAATATGATTCAACAGTGAATTGTTGGCTATCTTTTCCTCGGACAAAAATTTCTTTCCAAGTGTTAGAGAATTTTGTATATTTAATTATTCTTCATCTTATTCTGATTATGTACATGTTTATGTGATATCTGTTATTTCTCTTTCTTGTTTGTAGGCCCCTCCTTGTCCCGATCATGCTATTGAGGCTCGTGAGGCCGAGAGAGATGATGAGGATCTATGTATTCCCAATGACTAGGAGCACGTCATCATTGTCTTTTTTTATTTTTAGAAAACAATCTTACGTTTGTTGTTAACATTTTAATGAGATATTAATTGTAATTATGGATTTATGTTTGTATTTGTGTGATGTGTGATATGTGTATGTGCGTAGTTGTATATTGCTATTGAATGAATCAGTAGGTTTATGGGTGTATGTAAAAAAAATCATGAAAAATTATTTTTTAATTTTTTTGGGGGGTTTTCGATTTAGCTACGGATTTGCTATGGAAATATGCGTAGCTAATCTGTAGCTCAATTTAGCTACAGATTCGCTATAGGTATTTCCGTAGCTAATCTGTAGCTAATTAGCTACAAATTAGCTACGGAAATATTCGTGGCTAATCCGTAGCTAATTAGCTACGGATTAGCTACGAATGTTATTTGTAGCTAATTAGCGGCCAAGATTTAGCTACAACCATAATCCGTAGCTAATTCGTAGCTAATCTGTAGCTATATTGTTTAGCTACAGATTAGCTACGATTAGCTATAGATGTGTGATCTGTAGCTAATCCACAGTATTCTTGTAGTGACAACGGATATATGTTCGTCGGTAATGCTGTCGACATTTGCCGACGGATATTTTTCCGTTGGAAATATTGTCGGGATTTTCAACAGAAATGTTTTATCCGAAATCTCGTCTCTAATACAGACGGAATTTTCGACGAAATATTCCGTCGAAAAATGTCGACAGTATTTTCGATAGAAATATATCCGTCGTAAATTATGTCGTTAATATCGCCCCCAAATTTCTAACTCTCTCTCTCTCTCTTCTCTCTTCTCTCTCTCTCTCTCTCTCTCATCTCTCTCTCTCTCTCTCTCTCTCTCCTCTCTCTCTCTCGTGCTTTGTGTCTACTGCCATCGTCGTCGAAGGCCTGAGGAGGACCCCGCTGTCGGGGTTGTGCCGTGGGGAGGCCCCCACCGTCATCGCCGAGCCCCCGTCGTTGCCCCATCATCGCCGTCACTGCTTCTTCCTCCCCTGCTCTGCTCCAACTACGCCAATAAGAGAGTGTCATGTGCTGTCATCGCCAACGTTGGTGACGCGGGAGGATCCTAAATGGTAAGGAGCCTCCCTTCCATCTCAGGCGTCGATGGCTTCTATGCATTTTTTGTGGTTTTTCTGTGCCTTCTTTCCTGTTTTCTTGGCGGTGGCTGGAGGTGGTTTGGCGATGGCCGAAGGCGGCCAGCGTCCTCTCCCGACGACCACCAACCCACCCCTCCCATCACCGACCCCCGACCCCCTCCCCCTTCTGGCGATCCCACCCCCACCTCCTCCTCCCCCCGCCCCCCCACCATTGGCGGCCCCCCTCCCCCTCCCTACGCCCCCCCCCCCCTCCCCCTCCCGATGACACCCCACCCCCATGCCCTCTCCCTCCCGGCAACCCCCCCTACCAGCCCCCACCCCACTGCTCCCC
>CM024763.1:30318291-30518291 GCA_014218235.1 Colocasia esculenta | reverse complement strand
GCATGGATCTTCGATGACGAACACGAAGTGGGCCAACTCTTGGCCATTTCCCATACCACCCCTATTTCCGCTACATCTATATCCACCACCAACCATTGCCACCATTACCTCGTCGCTCTATAGCTCCCCCGTCATACAACCTATTGTCCCTTCGCCTATCAGCATCCCGTTCTCCCCTACACCAGCGCCACTATTATACCCAACCCTTCCATCCTGACACCACTCCACCATAACCTCGCCCTGCAGAGCGGGCGTATGTTCACCGGATGTACCAAATACATCCGGTCTGTGCCGGGTCAGCAAACCCAACCCTCCATAGTCAGCAGCAGCAACAGGATGTCGATGAGTCAGATTCGGTTTCGGGAACTTAGTATGACATTTTGAAGCACTTGGACCAAACTCCACAAAAATCTCCATCCTTGAGTTAATCAAGAGGTCACACACCCACCAAGATGCCCTGAGAGCGTTCTTGCAAAGGGTCATGGTAAGTGAAGACATGACCCTGACAACTTGCCTTCTATGCTCTCTATTGTGAATAAGGACCGACAATTACCTTTTCGGATGGTGAGTTAGCCCCTCCTGAGGCTAGAAGAATGCCCTTGTGTGTAACCCTTACCATAAACAAAGTGGCCATTGATGCAGCATTGGTCGATACAGGGGCCTCTGTTAATGTATGCCCACTAAGCACCTTGAGAGCTTGTAACATCTCGGAGCGCCGCTTGCAGCCCACTCCTACAACGGTGGCAGCTTATGACAACTCTCGGCGAGCCTGCCATGGCCTTATTTCTCTATAGGCCGAATTAGGGCCACTTGTCATGACTGTGGACTTTTATGTGCTAGATATCAATCCCACCTACAATGCTATCCTAGGCCGCCCTTGGATCGAAGCATTAGTGGCAGTACCCTCCATAGCTCATCAGTGTTTGAAATTCCCCTTTCAAGGGCATATAGTCAAAGTCAAAGTGCAGCAACTACTCACACTGTGGAGGCTATAGAGAATATCATGTCGTCCGTTCTGGCCATCTAATAAGACTGCCATCTCGGTGCTCGATATAAATTACCCATGGGCTTACACTTTCTCCCCAAGCGTCTGATTGTGTCCCCATCATTGGCAGCCATAAGAAAGCATACATCAGCAAATACCAAAGGCTGGGATATCATGTTCAGGATTGGCTACAGACAGGAAAAGGTTTGGGAACCCATCTCTAAGGGCGGACCAAAGCCATCACTAGCGGAAAGAAATTTACAAAGCATGGTCTAGGATACACAGAATGGGAAATATTCTCATCTGCCTCACAGTCAAGTCCCAGACCTCTTACCTGGACATTATATGACCACTTTGTCAGAGGGCCCATACAACTCGGGTATAACACCACAGAGGAAGCACCTATGTCAGCCTATCAAATCCTAGAAGCTCATCGGCCTAGCAAGAAATGGAATCCAGAGACAAAGACAGTGGATTCAGATATTGAGGACTTAATCCCTGCAGTAAGATTCCTATTCAGGGAGGACAACAACACTCCGCCATCAGAAGCAGAAGCAGAAGAACAGGGCCTTGAAGACCTTGTTTCATCAGTGAGTCGTTTGTTCATCGAGGACAGTGTGGCACAGCTACCAGCGGTGATAGAATCAGCATCAGCAATCACCACCAAGCGACAGTTGCTTGGACTGGGTAAAAAGTTTGAAACCATGAACCTCATTAACCCAACAACGGAGTTCTGGCCAGGGTATTCCCAGCCTTTCAATCATTTTATGTCTTCCATCTTTGTTTATAAATTCACCTCCATCCCTTTTTCCCCTCCCATTATTCTTCAGTTCTCTCTTGACGCTCTCGAGGCGTTAACATCCTTTGCATCTTCTTTCACCGTCTCTTTTAATGGCTCGATTCTATCCTTCTCCCGATGCCTTCGCTCTTAGGAGGGTTAATTTCCTTTCTTATTGTATTGCATAAAAAATAAAAAAAATCAATAAAAAAAATCAAAATCAAAAATAAAAAAAATGCCTCCTCTCTTCCTCGTTTCCCATCTTTCCCCTGCCCTTCTCATCAGCCGCGATCCCCACCTTTCCCCTTTCTCTTTCATCGGACGGCAATACCCGTCCTTCTCCTTTCAAACATCAATCTCCCACTGTAGTTCTCATCCTCGGATGGCGATCCCCGTCCCCTCGCCTTCCTGCTCTCGACGGCGATCCTCGTCACCTCTGGATTTTCGGATGGCGATCTCTGTCCCCTCGCTTTCTACTCTCGACGGTGATCCCCGTCACCTCTTGATTTTTGGACAGTGATCCCCGACTCCCACCTCCATCTTGACTCATGATGGAGATCCCCGTCATGCCCCACCTTTTGCCTTCTGTTGTCCAATTCCCCTGCTCTTGACGGCGATCCCCGTCACCCCCGCACTTTTCTCTGCTTTGACGGCGATCCCCGTCACCCCCCTTTCTTCCTTGGCGGTGATCCCCGCCTTTTCTCCTTTGGCCCAAGTTGCGGTCTTCGCCCACTGACCACCATGGTCACTTTGGGTGATTTGGGTGAGGGGCCTTCTGTTCCCCTGCACCCCGAGTCTGTTGCAGGCACCCTGAGCTCGGGTGGCCCGCCTTTTCCTCCAGACCTATCGTAGGGTTTCTGCGTCCCCGCCACGCCTGTTCCTTTCCATTCCAATAAACCTCTGGACCCTTTTCCAGAGCCTTCTGTAAATGTCAACCTAGTTTAGATTCAAGGGTAGGATCTAGCAAGTCCCCATCCCCTTCTAGGAAAGAAGGGTAGTGGCATACCCTGTAGGTATCTTCTAGACCTGGTGCAAAGGTGTGGCGCTCTTCTAGCTGTTGAAGAATTCGTCCAAGAATCGAATTCGAACATAGAAGCCAGCACGTGGAGAAAGGGCTAGACGATGGATTTGGAGTATAGGATCTTATCCGAGATGACCCATTGGATGAAGATGATTGTGAGGTAGAGGACGCTGCCGAGATGTATGCGAGTGGTATGAAAAGATTTGATGAACCTACCTCGGCAGTAGACGAACCCACCAAAGAGGTAAACGTGGGAACAGAAGATGACCCTAGGCTCTTGACCATAGCTTCTGGTCTCCCTCCTGAGGAAGAAGAGGCCCTCATAGAAATGCTGAGGGAGTTTAAGGATTCTTTTGCCTGGTCTTATGACGACATGCCCGGCATTGACCCCGAATTGGTAGAACATAGGTTAATTTTGAAACCAGGGGCAGTTGCTGTTAAACAGAAGTTAAGGAGGTTTCTCCCCCACATTGCTTTGAAGATGAAACAGGAGATTGATAAGCTACACAAAGCTAAATTCATCCGTGTAGTCCTCTATCCATTGTGGGTGGCGAACATAGTTCCGGTGATGAAGAAAGACAGAAGAGTGCGGATTTGCATACACTTCCGGGACTTGAATAAGGCATGTCCAAAAGATGATTTCCCTTTGCCTCACTTGGATGTCTTGATTGATAACACCGCGGGGTTCGAAACTCTATCATTCATGGATGGGTACTCAGGCTATAATCAGATTCCTCTAGCCCCGGAGGACCAAGAGCAAACCTCCTTCACCACACCTTGGGGAACTTATTGCTACGTGGTCATGCCGTTTGGATTGAAAATTATTGGTGCCACTTATCAAAGGGCCATGTTAGCTATCTTCCATGATATGATTCATATTGATGTTGAGGTATACGTGGATGATATTGTGGTGAAGTCTCGGACTCAAAGAGAACACTCCTCTATGCTTGCCAAAGTATTTCGCCGCGCACAAGAATACCAATTGAAGATGAACCCAAAGAAGTGCATGTTTGGGGTTTCTTCAGGCAAATTGGTAGGTTTCATAGTTAGCAAACGGGGATTCAGATAGACCGGCACAAGGCCAAGGCAATCAATGAGATGCCTCCTCCTAAGAACATATCTGAGCTTCGAGGTTTGACTGGTCGTCTATAGTTCATAAGGAGATTCATATCTCAGCACTCTCAAAGATGTCGCCCTTTCTATGAACTGTTAAGAGGAGGAGCCAAATTTGAGTGGAATGCTAAGTGCCAAGAAGCCTTCGATGAACTCAAGAGCTATCTTATGAATCCGCCCGTGCTGCAGGCGCCTGTCCCAGGGAAACCCTTAATCCTATATCTATCGACTATTGAGGACTCCCTAGGAGCTGTCCTTGCACAACATAATGACTCTGGCAAAGAGGGGTAGTCTATTACCTATCTAGGCTCTTCAATCTTTCTGAGCTCAAACTCACCACAATGGAGAAAACATGTGCAGCGCTAGTGTGGGTAGTGCAGAAATTGAAGCACTACTTCTTAGCCCATTAGGTGAGTTTGATTTCTAGAATGGATCCTATTAGGTATCTCCTAGAGAACCGGTCCTCGCCGACAGATTGGCACGTTGGCAGAGCTTCCTATCTCAATTCGATATCACCTTTGTAGTCCAGAAGGCTATAAAAGGATATGCCATTGCTGAGCACCTTGCTCACCTCCCTCTTCCCCAGAGTGACACGGTTCAAGAGGATTTCCCCGACGAAAACCTGTCACTCATCTCTCGTGATCCCTTTTGGTCACTCCACTTTGATGGAGCTCTCAATTCTAGGGGACGGGGCATAGGTGCTGTCTTGCTTACCCCAGAAGGGATCACCATTCCACTTGCCTATCAACTCCAGTTCCCTGCCACTAATATATCTCCGAGTATGAGGCTCTCCTTAGCTGGTCTAAAGCTTGCCTATCTCTGAGGCACGTGCCATCTCAGATCATAGGAGACTCTCAGCTCATTCTTCGGCAAATCCTTTCTACCTACCGCACCCGTGACCCCAAGCTCAAGCCTAGCCAAGCAGTTCCGCAAGCTCATCTACATTCATACTCCTCACCCTCAAAATATCCTGGCCGATGCCTTGGCATCCCTAGCCTCATCTCTCTCCTTCCCTCTCAGCCGCAATGCTGAGACGATCACTGTCCAAAGGTTAGTAGCACCCTCCACTCAGGATCCTTGGTTCACTAACCTCAGGAGCTCATTGGTGTTGAAGGCAGAGAAAGGAAGCGAAGGCGATAATGCTTGTGGAACTAGGAGAAATGATGGAACAAGAAAGGCCGTGGTATTACGAGATCGAGCAATACTGCAAGGACGGTACCTTCCCCGAAGAGGCTGAACCTGAGGATAGGAGAGCCATTCGTAGAGCGGCGTTAAGGTATACCATCGTTGGAGAAGTTCTGTATAGACGCGCTCTAAATGGAATGCTCCTCAGGTGTTTGTCGGATGAAGAAGCCTAGAAGGTAGTGGAAGGATCTCATTCCAGTGAATGCGGTGGGCATGTGAATAGTCAAATGTTGGATAAGAAGATTCTTAGGCAGGGCTACTACTGGCCAACCCTAGAAGAAGATTGTGCCATCTACGTCTGTAGGTGTGTTAAGTGCCAAGTCCATGCCGACAAAATCTGTAACGTCGTGCACTTTTCAGATCCTCGTGGATTGTCTGTTTAGTGCTTGGTGGCCCATGTGAGGCCAATGTGGCTTGTGTGTCGTGTGTGTGTGTGTTTCTGGGGCTTACTGGGCCGACATTTTGGGCCTGCAGTACCCTAGATTGCTCAGCCTGTCATCGCGACAGGAAGGTCTGTCGCGTTCTTAACGCGATAAAGGTGGCCGTCGTGTTCATGTTGCCGCCTTGGTGCGTTGAGCGTCCGCATGTGCGCCACGTGTAACGCTTAGGGCAGCGGGCGTTGGGAAGGCGATGCTCAGGTTCGTCGCGACCTGGTCCCGACGCCACGATGCGTCACGTTCCGAACCATAGTAGGTTTTTAAATAACCCAAGCCAAGCAGAACGCTCAAGGTTTCTGCTCGGCCAGGGGGGAGGTGCTCTGGCGAATTCGTGTGGGATTTGGCGTCTTCGGCGTGTCCTCGCTGCAGGGAGTCCGGAGAAGCAAGGGAAATGCCGGGAGATTGCTGCATAACCTGTTCTTCACGAAGGTAGGTGATCTCTTCTTATTTTCAGGGTGTAAATCGCATGGGATAGGGTTCAATCAGTTTAATGCGTTTCTAACAGTAGATAGCATGCTTAGGTATTCACAAAAGCATGAAAACAAAGAATTAAGGGTGGTTTGTATTGTGGAAATGGGATGTCATGGAGAAAGCCCGGATTAGGGTTCCCGCCTGGTAAGGCGATGGGTCCCTATGTCGCATTCTGAACGCGACACAGCGATGTGTCACGTTAAGGGTCAGGAGGCGACAGGTAAGTAGGTCGCGTTCTGGATATGAAGGCGACATGTCGTGGCGACGCCTTCTGAAGGTGACCCAATAGGCTGTCACGACTTGGCCCGAGAGGCCCTGTTTGTGCATGGTTTACGCATGTGATTATCCGATTATCGTTATCGGTACACTCAGTGTTAGTGAGCAGTGTATTGGCACTTGTGGTGCTCTGAGAAGCATGTGGTTTTCGAGGCTAGCTCACAGGTTACGTAGCTAGCTAGTAGTTTGTCTGTGGACACAGGGTTCACACGAGGCAGGTGGTGTTCACATGTTGTGGACCGTCAGTACTCGAGGTTTACGTGAGGTTTCACGTGGTCTGTGTGGTGCGCACGTGGTTTCTGTGTGCGTGTCAGGTAGTAGATGCCTACCATGGTTACCTCTCTAGTTGGGTGCCCCAGGTTCTCTGTGAGCCACGCTGTTAGCTCGGGGCTTGTCCCGGTACTTGTATGGTACCGTCGAGGTCTATGTCGTCTGACCTGGACACCCTCACTCCTTAGTTTGAGTTGTACGTCCGGCTGAGGGAAAGATGACAGTGGGACAGTGACTCTTGTGTTTGTTTCTAGTCACTTGTAGCGAGCTCTTAGTTGGGGGTACGGACACCAGTTGTCGACACTAGTCCCCGACTAGTCCTTTTCCAGTGCCTCACTCTAGCGAACCCAGGCCAGGGTCTCTAGAGGTGCCAGGCATGGGGCTACGACCGTGTGGTCCGCAGGTGGTGGTGTTTAGTTGGTCTCCACAGTTGCTTGTCTTTTTCACATGGAGCGGCAGATGGACCTTTCGTCCAAGGCTGCGAGACTGAGAGGCAGATCTGTGTTAGTTTGTCCGAGTCTGTTGCTGGTGTCGCGAACCAGTCTACGTGGCTCGAGTGTGGCGGTCTCTACCGTAGCTCATACACGTGTTGGAATTTTGTCGTTTATTTATTACAGCTATTTTACGCAGTCGGCTAGCGGTGAGTTTGTTTATAGCTTTAATATCATGTTTAGTTATGCTATAAATTTCTAGCATAGTTTACTGCTTCCGATACTTGTGTTTGGTTTGCTCGGTGTTGGGGGAGTTCCCTACTGAGCCAGTGACTAGCGAGGCTCACCCCTACTCCCCACAGGCGAGGGCGAGGAGGAGGTTTCTCTACCATCGTCCAGTTCGGAGCCGCGACGTAGAGGTGTTGGCCCAGCACCTCTAACAGTGTAGCTTTTCATTCTTCAGTTGTACCTATTGTACCTCGGGGTATGCCCCTGGCTTGTGTACCTTTCTTTATTTCTTTTGAAATTGGCTATGTAAACCTTGTATATTAAAAATGCAATGGCGTTTTCCTTTGTGTTTTCACGGACTAGTGTGTGGTATCCCTCGCGAGGCTTCGGCCCGTTCGTGGGAGACGGACTCGGGTCAAGCACGTTACCGATTTAACAGGCTTGGACGAGGCGTTTCGTCATAGTTGGTATCAGAGCAAGGTCCGTGTGAATATAAAGAAACTAAGAAGTTACATAGCCATATCTTCTTATAGATACACTGCTGGTAGCTGGCTTTGGTTTTGAAATGACTCGTTGTTTTACCTATGGTTGGCTTGTTGTGAGTGTAGGCAGTTGTGGCGATAGAAGAGACTGGGGTGGTGGAGGAGATGACCTGAGGAGTCGACTCAGCGGATGATAGAAAGGATTTGGGAGAGCCTCACCGAAATTCGGATGAGGATGGATCAGCAGGCACCGGTACCAACAGTGATCGAAGAGGCGTACCTGTGGCCCCATTCCCCCACCGCTAGAGGTGGAGGTACCTTTTGTGGCACCAGTACCACCATCACACCTGTAATTGCGGCAGAAGAGCCAGTGTTGCAAGTTGAAAGGTTTTTGAGGTTGCAGCCGCCTACTTATTCTGGTGGGCCGAATCCAGACATAGCGGAGCACTAGATTCATGAGATTGAGAGGGTCTTTATGACCATGAGCTGTCCGGCAGCGGACAGAGTTGTGTTGGCTACTTTTCAATTGAGGGGATTTACGCAGGAATGGTGGCGTCTGAAGATGCAGACCACCTTTGCTGGCAGAATAGGCCTGAGTTTCTTGAAGTGTTTAATGATACATTCTTTCCTCTTCAAGTGCAGCAGGCAAAAAGGGAGCAGTTCAGGACCTTGCAGCAACGTGGGACTTTGGTTTTGGAATATCAGATGCGGTTCATGGCACTGAGCAGGTATGCCCCCTATGTTGTCACGGATAATGCTATGATGGTTGAATATTTTATCCATGGTTTGAGGCCAGAATTGCAGACTTCAGTGATACCATTAATGTGTAGAATAGTTGAAGAAGCAGCCCAGAGCGCAGCCACTCTTGAGAGAGCAGTTCGGACTCATCAGGTGGGCGAGTCAGGTTCGGGTAGTTTCCGGCTACCCCAGCAGTCAGCGGGTGTAAGTAAGGGCAAAGCATCAGTGGGACCTTCCTCATCAGGTTTTGGTAAGTGGGGCCAGGAATTAAAGTAGGCATTTAAAGGTAAAGGAAGAGGATGGGGAGGTCGTCAGCAAGTTCAGCAGGGTCGTGGTAAGCCAGAGGTGGAGGAATCGCAGCAAAGTACCGCTAGGCAGCCTACCCTTCCACCAGGCTATAGGTGTTTTAACTACAATCAACCGGGGCATTTGATTCGTAATTATCCCTATCCGAGGGAATATGGTTATGGTAGAGGTGTTCAGCAGCCGCAGTAGTCTCAGCAGCCACCGTCGGGTCGTGGCAGAGGAGCATTACCGAAGAGAGGTAGGGGCCGGGTTATGGCTATCACCCGTGCCCAGGCAGAGGCATCAAATATGATAGAAGGTACTATCCCCATTTATGAATAATCAGCAAAAGTTTTAATTGATTCAGGTGATCAGTGTCCTCGAATTTTTTTAAATATACATGTATTTTGGTAATTAACAAAACCTTATCAAAGTTCTCTAAGTCTTAAGTACAGGAAATACTCCAAGGTCAAGGTCATCAAGCCAATATTGGTAAGCATTATATTCTGAAGCAATAATTATTTCAAGATTATATCTATCTAAGTCCACATCGACTTCAGTTGAAAATCGCAATGATTTCTTAAGTCATCATAACGATTTGCCCATCGTAACGATTTGCTCATCGCAACGATTTCTTAAGTCATCATAACGATTTGCCCATCGTAACGATTTGCTCATCGCAACGATTTCTTAAGTCATCATAACGATTTGCCCATCGTAACGATTTGCTCATCGCAATGATTTCTTAAGTCATCATAACGATTTGTCCATCGTAATGATTTTCTCATCATAACGATTTGCCCAACATAACGATTTGCTTCGCGCATCGATTTCTTTAGAGCTCATAACGATTTGCTTCGCGCATCGATTTCTTTAGAGCTCATAATGATTTGCTTCGCACATCGATTTCTTTAGAGCTCATAACGATTTGCTTCCGCATCGATTTCTTTAGAGCTCATAACGTTTGCTTCGTGCATCGATTTCTTTAGAGCTCATAACGATTTGCTTCGTGCATCGATTCTTTAGAGCTCATACAGATTTGCTTCGCGCATCGATTTCTTCAGAGCTCATAACGATTTGCTCCGCGCAACGATTTCTTTAAAAGCTCATAACAACGCTTATTAGTGACTATAACGATTTCTTCGTTGAATACAACGATTTGCTCTCTATAATGACTTGTTGGTATTCATAACGATTTCATAAGTCATATAGACAATGACTTTATAGTTTATATCGACTTATATTATCTCTTAAGGCATTGAATAGTCAAAGACTTCCTTGTCTGTCTGACTGCTGTGCATTTAATGAAGACATAATGTTCTCTGCATGCATGCAGATGATATCCTTTTACTATTGGCATATTCTGTCAACATCTTTTAGAACAAGCTATTTGGCATTGCTATTTTGGAATACTCACATCATCGTTTATTGACAACAAGAGACAGCCTAGCGTCTACTGTTCTAGCAATTAATATGTGCAGGGTCCTAAAGACCTTCTGTCATACAACGTTGGATCATAGACGCCAGAAGACCTTATCTCTTGTGTCTCAATGGATAAAAGATTGTTGAAGTTTCCAAATGTCAGCAGTCTAACGTCTACCACTCTAAGGCAACGGTTACTTCACGGCCGTATTTCAAAAGGAGATATAAATACAAGACAGAAGAGAAGAATAAGAGGTCACCAAGTGGAAACAAGCATCTCGCATATAAGCATTCAAATTCTTCTGCCAGAGAGTCCAGAGCCAAGAATCTCATTCCTCATCATCTTAGCTCTTCGCTCTCTGTGCTGTAATAGAATTTCTATTCTCTTTATGGTGTTTCCCTTCGTGTGTGAAAGAATGAATTCAACAAGTGGTATCAAAGAGTTCTCTTCGACAAAGAAGAAGATCTACGATCTGAAGAGTAAAGATCCATGGCAGCCCAAGGTAACATTGAAGGTCAGTCTGTCAACTGACCCCCTCTCTTCTGATGGTGAAGATTATGCTTACTGGAAGACCGGAATGGAGTACTTTCTCAAGGTCACGACTATCAGATATGGTCAAGTAGTAGAAAAGGTGATCTCCTGGTCACAAATGAGAAGGCTCAGTGGACAGATGATGACAGGAAAAAGATCTCTTGAATTGTAAGGCTAAGAGTATTATGTGCTGTACACTAAGCAAAAAGGAATTCAACAGAGTTTCAGCCTACAAATCCGCAATGGAGATGTGAGAAAGCTTAGAATTACTTATGAAGGCACACGCCAAGGGAAGGAGACAAGAATTGATATTATTGTTACCATATGAAAGATTCAGATGCAATCAGTGAATCCATAACCCAGATGTTCATTAGATTTACAAATATCACAAATGGGTTAGCCGTTAGGAAAAACCTATGAGATTGGAGACATGGTGAGGAAAATCTTAGATCCTTACCATCCTCATGGACCCCAAAGGTCACAGCTATTCAAGAAGCTAATGATCTGAAAAGGATGTCTTTGGAAAAACTCATTGGGTCCCTTATGGCCCATGAGATCAATATGGAAAGGCTAGGAGAGTCCTCTAGCAGAAAGAAGCATTCAAATGCTCTTAAAGCAGAAGAAGACAAGTCGATGAGTCATCAGCTGAAGATGAGAACTCAGTGGCCCGTGAAGATGAAGAAGCCATACTGTCAAAAGATTGCAACGCATTCTAGCAAAGAAGACGAAGTTCCAATCTGGTATAAGACACTTCAAGAGAATAAGACTTCAAGAAACCAGATGAAGGATCAAAAGAAATTGAGCCCATATGCTACGAGTGCAAAAAGTCAGGACATTCAAAGCTGAATGTCCAAAGCTCAAGAAGCCTGAATTCAGGAAGAGAGAGAGCTCCAAGAAATTCAGGAAATAAGAAGAAGGCTATGGCAGCTGCTGGAGCAACAGCAGTGACTCAGACAGTGAGTCAAGCTCACCGGTGATGAAGAAGAAGCCAACTTGCTTTCATGACAAATACCGAAGAAAAGGTAACCTCTGACTCATCCTTTGATTCTTGTAATGATTCAGATTCCGATAGTTTAGAAGAAGCTTCAATGAATTATACAGTAAATATAGAGAAGCAACCAAATTGTAAGAGTAAGCAAGAAAAACAATACTTGTCTAGAAAACACAAACTCTGATCTAAAATAGAAAATGATCAATTAGAAAGCCAAATAACTGAACTTAAAAGGAGAAATGAACTGCTATGTGAGGATCTAAAAGCTAAAAAATGAAAAAGTAATAAAACGAGAAAAACAAGCAAGCTCAGATCAACTGAAAACTGAAATTAAGACACTAATAGAAGAAAATATTAAGTTATCTAGCACATTGGAAAATTTACAAATGGTAAAAATCCTTTAATATTAAAAGGTGCTAGAAGATCAGGAAAGAAAAAACATGGATTAGGATATACACCTCCAGATAATGAAGAAACATAGTCTATCCTAAAATTACCCGACTCCAAATTTGTACATGAACAAGATATATCATATAAAGCTAACTTCAAATATTTGAAAGAGTAACAAAAGCATCTTGTTGTAGTCATTGCAATAAGTTAGGTCACATAAAACCCACGTGTCCAACAAGACATAAGAAATGGGTAATAAAAGGAAATGTTGATGATACTAACCCGTCAGGACCCAAAAGAATTTGGGTACCTAAAACTTGATGATTTTATTTCAGATAAGACTCGCATCCAATGGTATTTGGACAGTGGGTGCTCAGGCACATGTCAGGAACCAGAAGCTATTCACTCCTCTTCAAGCTGAAGAAGGAACCGTCACATATGGTGATAATGGAAAGGGAAAGTGATAGGCAGTGGCTCTGTGAACAATAAAGGAAAAACAGTTATTGAAGATGTGTTGCTTGCCAAAGGGTTGAAGCATAATCTCATCAGCATCAGCCAGCTGTGTGACAGAGGCCATCAGATCCAGTTTCAAGAATCAAATACAGCATTGAAGGATGAGCAGTTATCTTTGAAGCAAATAGAGAAAAGAACTTATATGTGCTCTATCTTGAGGAACTCAAGGATCAAAATGTCTGTCTGGTGGAAAATAAGGATAAATCTACTGAATTATGGCACAGAAGACTAGGACATTGCAGCATAGATGGCATGAGAAAATTGCTAAAGAAACTATTGTGGAAGGTCTGCCAAAGGTCAGTGCAAAATGGAAGGTGTCCGTAGATCTTGTGCTAAAGGAAAGCACACCAAAAGCTCCTTCAAGTCAAAGACATGGTACCACCTCAAAAACCCTTGGAGCTACTTCATATGGATCTATTGGACCAATGAGGATACCAGTCTTGGAGGAAAGAACTTTGGACTTGTCATAGTCGATGATTACTCAAGATTCACATGGTATCATCTAGAGCATAAAGATGACACATTTGAAAACTTTGTCAGTTTCAGCAAGAAAGTCAAGAGCAGAAGTTCAGCATTGTTTCTATTCGATCAGATCATGGCGTGAATTTCAGATGAAAAATTTGCTATTTCTGTGATGATCAGGGAATTGAGCATAATTTCTCAGCACCAAGGACACCACAGCAAAATGAATTGCTGAGAGAAACAACTCTATTGGATATGGCAAGAACAATGCTATCAGAATATGATCTGCCAAGATATTTTTGGGTTGAAGCAGTCAACACAGCAGCTACATTATCAACAGTAATGATCAGGCCAATCCTATAGAAGATTGCATATGAACTGTTCAAAGGAAAGAACCCAAAGATCAGTCATTTCAGAACCTTTGGATGCTCATGCTTTATACACCACAATGGCAAGCGAGATATTGGTAAGTTGGATGCCAAATCAGATGAAGGCATCTTCATGGGGTACACCTCTAAACCCAAAGGCTATAGAGTATTTAATAACGCACTTTATTAATTGAACAATCTGTACATATTATTTTTGATGAAACTAACCCTTCCTTGAGAAAGGAAGAAGATAGTGATATGATGATGCAGATGAACTGTCCAAGAAACTAAAGAATACATCAATTGAGGACAGGATGATCCCCTCCTGGAAGACCTGCAACAAAAGGATATTACATGAAAATCTTCCAAAGGAGTGGAGATACAAGAAAGATCACCCACCTGAGAATTTTATTAGCAATCCATCTGTTGGGGTAAGAACAAGAGGTAACATTATGCCCTGTGATTATTTAGCATTTGTTTCTCAAATAGAGCCGAGGATAGTCAATGAAGCTCTTGGTGATGAATCTTGGATCTTGGCCATGCAAGATGAACTAAATCAGTTCAAGAGAAACCAAGTATGGTCACTTGTTCCTAGACCATCAGATCATCCAGTTATTGACACCAAATGGGTGTTCAGAAACAAATTGGATGAGGCTGGTGTGATCTTAAGAAACAGGCCAGACTGGTAGCTCAAGACTATTCCCAAGAGGAGGCATAGATTTCGATGAACCTATGACCTGTAGCTAGACTTGAGGCTATTAGAATATTACTTGCATATGCATCAGCATTAGACTTAAAACTATTTCAAATGGATGTCAAATCTGCATTCTTAATGGTTTTATAAAAGAAAGTTTATGTAGAACAACCCCCGGGTTTTGATGACACAGAATTTCCTAATCATGTTTTCAAACAAACTTCATAAAGCTTTATATGGATTAAAACAAGCACCTAGAGCCTGGTAGGAAAGGCTTAGTTCTTTTCTTTTAAACCATGGTTTCAGTAGAGGTCAAGTAGATAGCACTCTATTTGTAAAGTCAAAAGTTAAAAGCATACTACTTGTACAGATTTATGTAGATGATATTATCTTTGGATCTACTGATGAATCCCTGTGCAAGTATTTTGAGAAGCTTATGCAGGGAGAATTTGAAATAAGCATGATGGGAGAGCTCAATTACTCCTTGGACTTCAAATCAAACAAGGAAGGAAGAACTCACATCTGCCACGCAAAGTACACAAAGAACTCTTGAAGAAATTTGGTTCGATAATGCCAAGCCACTGTCGTCACACTAATGAGTACATCAACAAGGATGGACAGTGATAAAGATGGTAAAAAGTAGATCAAAGGTCTACAGAGGTATGATAGGTTCACTACTTTATTTAATAGCCAGTAGATCCGATATTCTATTAGTGTATGCATGTGTACTAGTAACAAGTAGATCATAGAGAATCACATTTAATCTCTGTGAAAAGAATATTTAGATATTTAGCTAGAACTCATGATTTAGGTCTGTGGTATCCAAATCTTGTGAAATAATTTAGTAGGATACTCTGATGCTGACTATGCTGGATGCAAAGTAGATAGAAAAAGCACCAATGGCTGTTGTCAATTTCTTGCAGGGTGTCTGATATCCTGGTCATCAATGAAACAAAATTCAGTGGCACTGTCTACAGCTAAAGCTGAGTACGTGGCTGCTGGAAGTTGATGTACACAACTCCTATGGATAAAGCAACAACTTGAGGATTTCAGACTAAATATCAATCAATTCCACTACTATGTGACAACACCAGCGCTATCAATCTCACCAAAAATCCAGTCCAGCATTCAAGGACCAAGCATATTGAGGTTAGATATCATTTTATTCGTGATCATGTAGCCAATAGTAACATAGAAACATCCTTTATTGACACAAACGGTCAGTTAGTAGACATTTTCACAAAAGCCTTACCTGAAGAGAGATTCGCATCTCTTAGAAGGAATTGGCATGTGTAATTTGTGAAAAGATTTCTGTAATTTGTGAAAAGATTTCTGTTTAAAATTGCATATAAATTTTTAGAATTAAGTAAAATTTCCCTCCATGGATTTAAGCAAAAGAAATTCAAATTATCTTTCCTGGCCGCTCTTTTATTAAAGTCGGTTTGAATAGTCAAACTCTTTTGTCGTTTTCTGCTGCCTTTGGCGCCTCACTTTCCAGAGCATTTTTTAATTACAAAAATCGATGTGGGATTGATTCATCTCCCATCTTCTACCTTTTTCCCTCCTTCATCTGGTTGCCTGAGCCGATGCCCTAACGATTCGGACATCGACTCTCTGCAAGTTTGAAGCTCTTCTCTCCTTCCCGCGACAAATTTCTTGAGGGCTTTCACTCCTTCTTCCACCTCAATCCTCCAGAAAACCTTTTCACCTAAATCCATGGCCGCATCCGTCATCTCGGGAAGTCTTGGGTGATACGGCGCTGAGTTTCTTACTCCTGAGCAGCAGGAAAGATTCACGTTTATGAAGACCCAAGTTTGTGGAACAAGGCAGTGGATGTAGCTGATCTTGAGAAGAACGGCATGCACAGTGTAGTGGCCGCAATGAGCAGGATGCAGTGGATGGGAATCACCACCTTCTCTGAGGTAAGCTATCCAGACCTCATGAAGGCTTTTTATGTGTGCTTGAGGATAGAGGCAGACGGGTCACTAGTTTCATCAGTCAAGGGAATCCAAATAAAGATAGATCATGAGTTGTTGCATTTGTTGTTTGGAGTAAAGACTTCCGGGCATAGTGGGGTTCACACCGTGGATGCCCAAGCCAAAGGACTTGGTATTATAAGACCAGGGTTCAGACTGAGAGATGGGAAGTTAGATATTAATCAGTTGAGTGCTCTCAATCGCCTCCTTCATTTCATAGTTTGTCAGATTTTGGTTCCAAGAAGTGCAACTTTCTCAACTTGCACCAAGGCAGACTCTGATATGATGTTTTGGGCCATTCAGAACCAAGAAATCAACATGGCCAAAGTAATGATGGAAAGGATGAAGTTTGCCCGTGATCAGATTTGGGATACAAAGAGCAAGCTTAATGTCTCCTTGCCCTATGCTCACTTGCTCACCAAAGTCTTTCAGCACTTTGGAGTAGATGTTTCTGGCGCCGTTGTAGAGAAAATGGGCCAAGCAATTCAGCCCAGAAATCTAAGGAAAAACGGTTTTTCAGTGGTTAGCGGAGTTTGGACAAGGACATCAGTAACTGAGGGTGAACCCATCCTAGGGGAAGCCCAAGAAGTCCAACTCGAGGCAGTGGCAGCAGAATCATAGGGTCCTTCAGCAGTTGCAGAACTAGCAGCAAAAGAGGCTGCAGCACCTAGTGCTTCATTGGAAGTTACTGCCATCACAGAAGTTGCAATGGAGACTCCGGTTGCTGAAGAAAATTCAGAAGTAGCAGATTCTGTCAGAAGATCAGAGGATCCTCTTCCCACCTCCTCTGTGGCTTCTATACTCCGTCAAGTCTTAGACTCCATTCACTCCTCCCAAGTGGATCAAAACATTGGTGGGAGTTTGGTTGATCAGTCTGTGGCACCTGGCCACATTGAAGATTCTGTATTGATTGATGCTCCTATTTAGGGGGAGCAAGGCAAATTTGTGGAAGATGCTCCTATTCAGGGGGAGCAAAATATTGAGAAGGAAGCAGCATCTCAAGATGCACTTTCCGAAGATGCTCCTGTGAATGAAGAACAGTTTGAAGCTCCCATAGAGATCGAGGAGCAAGTAGAAAAGGGAAGCCCCAGCAAGAAAACTACTCACAAAAGGAAGAAGAAATTTTTAAAGAAGATGCACTTAAAGCCCATCTTGAAGCGATTGGATGATCAAGGTGCAGTCCTGGACTCAGTAAATTCAGCTATAAGTACTGTCATTGAGCGCCAGGCATCTTTGTCAAATGACTTTTATCAATCAAATGTTGCTTTGAAGTGGCTTAATAAGGAGCTAAGCTCTATGAAGTTGATGCTGTCTGAGGTTTTGAAGGCAGTAGGGCCCAAAGATCCTACTCCTCAAGAGCATGGGCCTTCAAAGCCCAGTGATGTTTTTGCAGGGCCATCAGGGCAAGTCAGTGTTGATCTTGTGGAGCGGCCATCAGAGCCTTTAGTTGTTGCTCCAGCAGGGCCATAAGGGCCAAGTGTTGAAGTTCTACCCTCTAAAAAGGTGCCTAGTGAAGATTCTGTTTTGTGTCAGCAATCTGGACCGGAGAAGGAGTCACTCAATCCAGTGGATCCGGTAGCTGCTCAAGAAGACCAGGCTGTAGCTCCTGAGCCCCCTACCTCTTCTTCTCTTACCACCCCAGCTGCTCCCTCTCCTCCATCTTCTTCCACTGCACCTCCAGCTCCAACCACCTTTAAACGACCCGTTCAAGATCTGTTTCCTCTCCCCAACTCTTTTCCCTCTCAACTTGCCTCATCTCCTGCTTCTTCCACCATTGTTCCTCCTCCACCATCTTGTCTTCCTCAGCTTCCACCAGCATCCTCTTCAGCTGGACCTTCCTCTTCTGGTCCTTCTACTTTAGAAACTTTTGTTCTTCCTACAGTCACTCTTGATTCTATCTTCAATCCACCTACACCTCCCTCTTTCATTACCATTATCCCTGAGGGTGCCCAACTCACACAAATAGAAATCCAGGATATTAAGGATGAATTTGAAGTAACAATACTTCGTTCAGTCCTGGCTGTTGGGACCCACTCTCACAGGACAGGCTCTTCTAGTCCTGTCTCTAAGAAGAGGAGACTCACATCCTCTCCTCCTGTGTCTTCTGAACCTTGCTACCCTCCTCTTTGGTTTTCCCTCTCTATCTCCAACAAGCAGAAACCTATCTATGAAGAATATATTCAAAAGGTAGTTTTTGCCCATATTTTTGGCCTTCCTTTCCAAAATCTTTCTGAACATCTCACCACCATCTTTCCTTATACCCATCTCTCTAAGGCTCAACAGTCAAAAATCTTCTCCATGACTGAAGCCAAAACTGAAGAGCAGTGGCTCGAAGCAACAAAGACATGTACAGTCAATTCTGACAAGTTCAAGATGTTTGATATCCGCCTAGGGAAGCTCCTCTTCCCCTTTCTGAGTAGTTCCAACTCCATCACAAGAATTTGTTTGGCCCCTTCATTCAGAAAGAAATCAAATTTATCCGGCAGTATCAGATGTACAGTAACTACTGCTATGTAAATCGCCTCCCAGAATCTCAGTTGGGTCAGTTTCGTGCAGCCATCAGGGCCCTCAGTTCAAGCGCAGCTCATACTGATCACTTCAGGTTGATTTTGCCACCCTGGTTATTCCTGATGTCGTGTTCCTTCCCCCTCTCCATGCTCTGATTATGGATTCTTCCGTGGGAACACTTATCTTTGAGCGAGCTGCAAGGGTAATGGCCAGATTATTTATGCAAGATGGCCATGATTTATCTTTCCCAAGATTGTCTTCAGACAATATCTTCAGGGGCATATCAAGGCAGATGTTCTGCCCCCCATTCTCTCTGAATGTGAGCGGCTATCTCCTGAAGAGTGGACGAAACTCTATCCTTTGTCTGCTCAGCAGCTAGGTGATCTAAATGCCTATCAAGCCAGCTCCAATCAACCTCCCCTGTCACCTGGTGAATTTTTAGATGCCAACTCTCTTCACCTCATCTGGGACTCTTATCTGACTTGGGTTGAAAGATACAATGTTTTCTTTGCCTTAAAGCAAGAGCTTCGGTCGCTTAAGATTGACTATCCCCTCAAGATTGAAGCCTTTCTTCGGTTTGCCAGCTTTGGGTCCTTCTTAACTTACAAGTTAGCCCTTGACAGTGTTAAGTATGGGGACTTCATTTTAGATCAAAGGCCGCTTCATATAAAAAGGATAGCTCCCACCATGGGACCCTCCTATCAAATTGACTTTGGGGCCTTTCAAGCCTTCTTTGAAGAGCAGGAATGCTAGGCAATCCCTGTACTCAGGCGTTTTGGCTCCTTGTTATTCCCTGCTTATTACATATTTGTAAATCCTCAAAACTGATCAATATATGTTAGTTGTCTGCCCTTCCATCTTTTCTCTTCTTTCTTTGTCTCAGAGTATCTTTTTGCTTACTGACAAAAAGGGGGAGAAAATTAGCATGTCTGAAATACATTCCGAAAATTTGAAATACTTATACTTTCCAGAAATATTCATGCTTATTGATAATTTTTTGTCATCACCAAAAAGGGGGAGATTGATGATCAGTCTGTCCCCACGAAATTTTTTAAATATACATGTATTTTGGTAATTAACAAAACCTTATCAAAGTTCTCTAAGTCTTAAGTACAGGAAATACTCCAAGGTCAAGGTCAATCAAGCAAATATTGGTAAGCATTATATTTCTAAAGCATTAATTATTTCAAGATTATATCTATCTAAGTCCACATCGACTTCGGTTGAAAATCACAACGATTTCTTAAGTCATCATAACGATTTGCCCATCGTAACGATTTGCTCATCGCAACGATTTCTTAAGTCATCATAACGATTTGCCCATAGTAACGATTTGCTCATCGCAATGATTTCTTAAGTCATCATAACGATTTGCCCATCGTAACGATTTGCTCATCGCAACGATTTCTTAAGTCATCATAACGATTTGCCCATCGTAATGATTTACTCATCGCAACGATTTCTTAAGTCATCATAACGATTAGCCCATCGTAACGATTTGCCCATCGTAACGATTTGCTCATCGCAACGATTTCTTAAGTCATCATAACGATTTGCCCATCATAACGATTTGCTCATCGCAACGATTTCTTACGTCATCATAACGATTTGCCCATCGTAACGATTTGCTCATCATAACGATTTGCCCATCATAACGATTTGCTTCGCGCATCGATTTCTTTAGAGCTCATAACGATTTGCTTCACGCATCAATTTCTTTAGAGCTCATAACGATTTGCTTCGCACATCGATTTCTTTAGAGCTCATAACGATTTGCTTCGCAATAACGATTTGTTTCGCGCATCGATTTCTTTAGAGCTCATAACGATTTGCTTCGCGCATCGATTTCTTTAGAGCTCATAACGATTTGCTTCGCGCATCGATTTCTTCAGAGCTCATAACGATTTGCTTCGCGCAACGATTTCTTCAGAGCCCATAACGATTTGCTCTGCGCAACGATTTCTTTAAAGCTCATAACGACTTGTTAAGTGACTATAACGATTTCTTCGTTGAATACAACGATTTGCTCTCTATAATGACTTGTTGGTATTCATAAAGATTTCATAAGTCATATAGACAACGACTTTATAGTTTATATCGACTTGATATTTATCTTATCTCTTAAGGCGTTGAATAGTCAAAGACTTCCTTGTCTGTCTGACTGTTGTGCATTTAATGAAGACAGAACGTATCTCTGCATGCATGCAGATGATATCCTTTTACTATTGTGCATATTCTGTCAACATCTTTTAGAACAAGCTATTTGTCATTGCTATTTAAGTGAATACTCACATCATCGTTTACTGACAACAAGTGACATCCTAGATGTCTACTATTCTAGCAATTATACGTACAGGGTCCTAAAGACATTCTGTCATACAACGTTGGATCATATAGATGCCAGAAGACCTTATCTCTTTGCGTGCTCAACTAGATAAAAGATTGTTGAAGCTTCCAAATGTCAAGCAGTCTAACGTCTACCAATCTAAGAGGCAACGGTTACTTTAACGACCGTATTTCAAAAGGAGATATTAATACAAGACAGAACAGAAGAATAAGAGGTCACCAAGTGGAGAACAAGCATCTCGCATACAAGCATTCAAATTCTTCTGCAAGAAGTCCAGAGCCAAGAATCTCATTCCTCATCATCTTTAGCTCTTCGCTCTCTGTGCTGTAATAGAATTTCTAAGAGAGCCCGTGTATTTCTGAGAGTGTGCCTTGTTTAGATCTTTTGCTCTCAGTGCTTGTTGCTTCAGATCTTGGCTTGTAAAAGCTTGATCTAGGGGCTTGAATTCATTCTATTTTCTTTATGGTGTTTCCCTTCGTGTGTGAAGGAAGACCTGGTGGGATCCAGGGTGCTGTTTCCCTTCAGTTGTGAAGGAAGACCTGATGAGGTATCCAGGGTGTTGTTGTTCCCTTCTGGTGTGAAGGAAGACCAGCTGAGCTCGGTGTTGTAGTGTCCATAGGGGGACTGTACCCTAGTTAGTGGAATCCTAAGTTGTTGCTCAGGGACTGAACGTAGGACTCCTATGGAGAGGAGGTCCGAACCAGGATAATTTCTTATGTTGTGTGGTTATTTTTCTTGTGTGATTGAGCTTTGAACTAACTGTTACTAACTTTCATCGAAGAACGTCTTTTGTGTGAATGTTTTACGTATAGGTACTAATCAAGTAAAATTTTTAAAGACCCATTCACCCCCCCTCTGGGATTGTCAACTGGGCAACAGCCTGGTTTAGCTCTACACAGAGAGGTGGACTTTACTGTTGAGTTGTTGTCGGGTACCATGCCAATTTCTAAAGCACCCTATCGGATGGCACCGGCAGAGCTCAAAGAGTTGAAGAAGTAATTGGAGGAATTGTTAGAAAAAGGGTTTATTAGGCCGAGTCACTCCCCGTGGGGAGCACCATTGTTTTATTGTGAAAAGAAGGATGGAAGTTTTCGAATGTGTATTGATTATAGAAAGTTGAATGATGTGACCATTAAGAATAAGTACCCGTTGCCAAGAATAGATGATTTGTTTGATCAATTGCAGTCAGCCAAGGTGTTTTCTAAAATTGACTTGAGGTTAGGGTATCATCAATTGAGAATCAGAGAGGAGGATATAGATAAAACAGCTTTCAGGACTAGATATGGTCACTATGAGTTTGTGCTTATGCCGTTTGGGCTAACCAATGCTTCTGCAGCTTTCATGGATCTGATGAACAGAATTTTTCATCCATACTTAGGCCAATTCATTGTGGTCTTTATAGATGATATTCTGATTTATTCAGCTTCCGAAGAGGAGCATGCTGCTCATTTGTGATTTACTCTTCAGTTATTAAGAGATAATCAATTGTTTGCTAAATTTAGTAAATGTGAGTTCTGGTTAAAGGAAGTTCAGTTTTTGGGTCATGTCATCTCGGCAGATGGAGTGGCAGTCGATCCAAGTAAAGTGGAATCTATGATGAAGTGGGAATCTATGATGGAGGCACAGAGAAGTTTCTTGGGGCTGGAAGGCTATTATAGGCGCTTCATATAAGATTTTTCTAAGATTGCGGCACCCATGACTAGACTGATTAGGAAGGGTGTGCCATTTGTGTGGTCCAGAGAGTGTCAGAGAAGTTTTATGGAATTAAAGAAAAGGCTTACTACAGCACCAATATTGACACTACCGACAGAAAGTGGTGGATTTGTTGCGTATACAGATGCATCTAGAAGAGGGCTGTGCGCAGTATTAATGGAGCATAGCAAAGTGATAGCTTATGCGTCCAAGCAATTAAAGCCAGCAGAAGAGAATTATCCCACCCATGATTTAGACTTGGCAGCATTGTGTTGCTTTGAAAATGTGGAGGCATTACTTATATGTCGAAAGATTTGAAATTTTTACAGATCATAAAGTTTAAGGTATATCTTCTCTCAGAAGGATTGAAATCTTCGCCAGTGTAGATGGGTGGAATATTTAAAAGATTATGATTTTAGTTTGTCTTACCATCCGGGTAAGGCCAATGTTGTTGCTGACGCCTTAAGCAGGAAAGCTTATGTAAGTCACATGATGATTAAAGAATGGAAGTTGTATGAGGAGATAGCGGAAAACTCCTTGTACGTGCCAAGTAGTCAGCGACGGGCAGTACTAGCCAGTAGTACTATAGAGCCGTCTTTGTATTGGCAGATTGTTGAAGCTCAGAAAGCAGATGTAAATTTAGCTGAAATTGTGAAAATGGAAGGGGTTACCCTTGATGATAATTGTGCGGTTAGGCTCAGAGGCAGGTTATTTGTACCAACAAAAAGAGAAGTGAAGCAAAGGGTGTTAGAAGAAGCTCATAAATCTCGGTACACTATCCATCCAGGCAGTACTAAGATGTACCAGGATCTGAGAAAGTATTTATGGTGGCCTCATATGAAAAAGGAAATAGCTGAATTTGTTTCAAGATGTGCTGTGTGTCAGCAAATTAAGGCAGAGCATCAGAAGCCTGGAGGTCTATTACAACCGTTACCCATTCCGCAGTGGAAGTGGGATGATATTGCTATGGACTTCGTGGCAGGCCTACCGAGAACAGCATCAAGTCATAATGGAATATGGGTGTTTGTGGATAGATTGACTAATGTATGCAGATTAGTGCCAGTGAGCATGTCTTGGCCAGTGGATAAATTAGCAAAAGTGTATGCTGATAGAATTATTCCACTTCATGGTGTTCCGAAGTCAATCGTATCTGATAGAGATCCCAGATTTACTTCAGGTTTTTGGAGAAGTCTGCAGAGAGTTGTTGGCACTAAGTTGAGGTATAGCTCAGCTTACCACCTGCAGACGGATGGTCAAACAGAGAGAACTATCCAAACAATTGAAGATATGTTACGAGCTTATTGTTTAGTTTGGGGTGGTAGCTGGGAGCATCATTTGGGTATGGTGGAATTTACTTATAATAATAGTTACCATACCAGCCTTGGGATGGCACCGTATGAAACTTTATATGGAAGACCATGTAGAACACCGTTAAATTGGCATGAAGTGGGAGAGAGGCAGTTAGTGGGCTCTGAGTTAGTTCAGCAAACTACAGAATTAGTTAAGTTTATTAAGGAAAATTTGCAAACAGCTCAGAGTAGGTAGAAAGTTATGCTGATAATCGGAGAAGGCCACTTCAATTTGAAGTTGGAGATCATGTTTTTCTAAAAATTTCTCCTAGCAAAGGTATTGTGAGATTCAGTAAGAAGGGAAAGCTGAGTCTGAGATATGTAGGACCCTTCCAGGTGTTGGAAAGAATTGGGGAGACAGCGTATGGACTAGATTTGCCAGCAGATTTTGCAGATGTTCATGATATCTTTCATGTGTCCATGTTAAAGAAGTGTATTGAAGACCCAGCACAAATAATCAGTTATCAAGGAATGATTTGAGACCGGACATGTCCATGCCAGAATATCCGATACAAATTACTGGTCGCAAGACGAAAAAGTTACGAAATAATGAAATTGAGTTAGTTAAAGTCAGATGAGAAAATAGGCTGGGTGGTAAGGATACCTGGGAGTTAGCCGACGAAATGGCTAATGGATATCCTTACTTGTTTGAGTAATGTTTTAAATCTTTTTAGATGATAGTATTTGTAAATGTTTGTGTACATTGTGTGGTGAAATTATGTTATGAATTTCGAGGTCGAAATTTCTTTTTAGATGATAGTAATGTAACGTCACGCATTTTTCAGATCCTCGTGGATTGTGTGTTTAGCGCTTGTGGTGGCCAATGTGAGGCCAATGTGGCTTGTGTGCCGTGTGTGTGTGTGTTTCTGAGGCTTATTGGGCCGACGTTTTGGGCCTGCAGTACCCTAGATTGCTTAGCCTGTCATCGCGACAGGAAGGTCTGTTGCGTTCTTAACGCGACAGAGGTGGCCGCCTTGGTGCGTTGTGCGTCTGCATATGTGCCATGTGTAACGCTCAGGGCAGTGGGCGTTGGGAAGGCGACGCTCAGGTCCGTCACGACCTAGTCGCGACGCCACGATGCATCGCGTTCCAAACCGCAGTAGGTTTTTAAATAACCCCAGCCAAGCAGAATGCTCAAGGTTTCTGCTTGGCCAGGGGGGAGGTGCTCTGGCAAATTCGTGTGGGATTTGGCGTCTTCGGCGTGTCCTCGCTGCAGGGAGTTCGGGAGAAGCAAGGGAAACGTCGGGAGATCGCTACATAGCCTGTTCTTCGTGAAGGTAGGTGAACTCTTCCTGTTTTCAAGGTGTAAATCGCATGGGATAGGGTTCCAATCAGTTTAATGTGTTTCTAACAGTAGATAGCATGCATAGGTATTCACAAAAGCATGAAAACGAAGAATTAAGGGTGGTTTGTATTGTGGAAATGGGCTGTCATGGAGAAAGCCCGAATTAGGGTTCCCGCTTGGTAAGGTGATGAGTCCCTATGTCGCGTTCTGAACGCGACACATCGATGTGTCGCGTTAAGGGTCAGGAGGCGACAAGTAAGTAGGTCGCGTTTTAGATATGAAGGCGACATGTCGTGGCGACGCCTTCTGAAGGCGAGCCAATAGGCTGTCGCGACTTGGCCCGAGAGGCCCTGTTTGTGCATGGTTTACGCATGTGATTATCCAATTATCGTTATCGGTACGCTCAGTGTTAGTGAGCAGTGTATTGGCACTTGTGACGCTCTGGGAAGCGCATAGTTTTCGAGGCTAGCTCACAGGTTACGTAGCTAGCTAGAAGTTTGCCTATGGACATAGGGTTCACACGAGGCAGGTGGTGTTCACGTGTTGTGGACCGTCAGTACTCGAGGTTTACGTGAGGTTTCACGTGGTTTGTGCGGTGCGCACGTGGTTTCTGTGTGCGTGTCAGGTAGTAGACACCTACCATGGTTACCTCTCTAGTTGGGTGCCTCAGGTTCTCTGTGAGCCAGGCTGTTAGCTGGGGGCTTGTCCCGGTACTTGTGTGGTACCGTCGAGGTCTATGTCGTCTGACCTGGACACCCTCACTCCTTAGTTTGAGTTGTACGTCCGGCTGAGGGAAAGACGACAGTGGGACAGTGACTCTTATGTTTGTTTCTAGTCACTTGTAGCGCGCTCTTAGTTGGGGGTACGGACACCAGTTGTCGACACTGGTCCCCGACTAGTCCTTTTCTAGTGCCTCACTCTAGCGAGCCCAGGCCAGGGTATCCCTCACGAGGCTTCGGCCCGTTTGCGGGAGACGGACTCGGGTCAAGCACGTTACCGGTTTAATGGGCTTGGACGAGGCATTCCATCACAAAATCCATGTTCCATCCTCCTCTTTGCATCCGCTATCTTCCCCTTGGCCTTTCTCCATGTGGGCTTTTGATATTATCGGGCCGCTTGGTGATCCAAATACTCAAATCAAACAAAAATCTTTCATTCTCACTACTACTGAGTACTTCACCAAGTGGGCCGAAGCTGAAGCATTTGCAGAAATCAAAGGTTCAACTGTGTGTAGGTTCATCATGAAGAACATCATCTCGCGGTTTGGAGTGCCAGGCAACTTCGTCACCGACAACGGGCCACAGTTCATATCCCAGGAACTTCAGGATTTGTGTAAGAAATTTAATATTGCTTTGCATCTTTCGTCTCCGTATTATCCACAGGGCAACGGTCAAGCCGAAGCCACAAAAAAAACGCTTTTGAAAATTCTAAAGAAAACTTGTGAGTCCCATAAATTTGCTGATTGGCCAGAGAGATTGATTGAAGCTCTATGGGCCTACCGTACCTCCATCCGCACGCCCACTGGGAAAACTCCATTTTCACTTACTTATGGGATGGAGGCGGTATGTCCACATGAAATTCACATTCCTTCACTAAGGGTACAACTGGATAAAGAACTTAATCTCAACGAACGTCGAGAGGCGTTGCTTACACAGTTGGAACTCTTAGACGAACGGCGTATTGCCGCGGCCGATCATGTACTTTCATATCAAAATAGGCTTTCAAGATCTTTTCAAAAGAAGGTGATTGAACACAAATTCCAACAAGGAGACATGGTTTTAAAGCGAATTTTCATAAAACCTAGAGGTCCTAGGTCCAAGCTGCAAGCTACTTAGGAAGGTCTGTACGTCGTTAAGGAAGTATACCCTGAGAACGCGTACAGGTTGATAAATACTGATGGTGAGGAGCTCTCTCACCCGTGGAATAGTTTGTATTTGAAAAGATTCTACCCTTAATAAAAGGTTATCTATAGGGGCACCTTTTCTAAAAGAGCATTGACTATTTTGAGCTTCTCATCCTTTATGATTGTTGGATCACTCCTAAGTTTAGTCACCACACACTGCACGGCCACCCATAGCCGAAGTCCCTTAGACAAGAGTGCTCTGGCCTAGCCCTTGCGTAGGAGGGGTACAGGCCTGTTCTCTTCTTATTCGGACAAAGGTTTAGGGGTAAAAGGATTGATTGGTTTGTAGACTAGGTAAGGGGGAGTTGATCATGTGCAAATGAACTCTCAAATAGAGACGGTCTATGAAAATGTGCAAAAGAAATATGCAATGAAAAAGAACAAATGAGTCAAAATATGATAAATAGGGGCATGTCAAAGAGTGGCAGTATAGTTCCCCGTGGGACGCCCTTGAGCCCGGTCATACGCATGCCCCAAATAAATGACCATAAAGTCTCTGGACAACAGACGGATTTCGCATGAGACACCCCCCCTAACCGGATCACACAAACCAACACCCTGTACCTCGACGTCATGTCTTTCTACCTATATGTCTTCCTGTCTTCCAAAGACCGAATTCCCCTCTATACTTGGTCTATGTAGGAACACCGATGACTAGGGGCAATCGGCTGTAGGAGGTCCAAGAACAAATGCACACTGCACCTAGGGGTTGTTCGACATTCAGAAGGAAAGGAGACTCATAATTACTTGCTCAAATGCGAAGGGTATCACTATAGAAAATCCAAAAAATCCAAAAAAATCAAAAACCCAAAATCTAAAAAAAAAATCAGAAAACCACAAAATAAAAAAATCAAAAACCTAAAAATCCAAAAAATCAGAAAACCCCAAAAAAAAAAAAATCAGAAAACCCCAAATCTAAAAAAAAAAAAAAACCCCCAAACCCAAAAAAAAAATCAGAAAACTCCAAATCCAAAAAATCCAAATCCCAAAATCCAAAAAAAACAAAATCCAAAAAAAAAAATGTACATATCATTTTCTTTAGCATGCATTATTTCTTTTAATTTCCCGTCTATTTAATAAGGCTCAGCACCTTGATTATCACGAAGATCAAAGCACTCCTTTATTTAGAGCAAGGGGCTGAGGCAAAGAGCAGATCTAACCTGTTTTGCTAAGTGTGCAGGGACAGGAGATTGAAGAACGATACAAACATTGTACTCAGTTCATTTTCCACTCTCTTTCTTACTCTCTCGTTCATTTGGATCTCATCTCACTCGTGTCAATCACATTCAAATACAATCACAAACATTGGCATGAAATGTAAAAATCCACTAGTAAGAGCAATATGTACAAAGATAAGGGGGAGGTGGCTCACAAGCTCCTCATTGTCCACCACCACTCTCCCCAGATCCCTCACGCCTATCGGGTGGTGGTGGCATCTCACCACCACCCCGACCGCTCCTGGCACTCGCCTCCTCTGCCAGGCGTCTCTCCTCCTCCTCATTCCTCCGACGGCCATAGGAATCTACTAGATACTGTCTCACGGAGGCGCCCGTCGCCCGGCTAGCACCGCTCGCGCCGCTCATGCTCCTGCTCCAGGACTGGCCGATCGTCGTAATCATCTCCTGCAGACTCCGAGCTAGAGTCTGCTGCGGATGCAAATCGAAGCGAAGTCGTGTCAACTCCGCCTGATCCGCAGCCGGTCCCTGCATACGCAACTTCTCTAGCTCTACGGTCATCTCGGTCGTCTGGAGGCATAGCTGATCTCTCTTTGCTGCTACGCTGTCCCTCTCCCTCTCCAGGTCAGCAGCTCGATCAGTAGCGGTCCTCAGTTCGTCCACCTGTAAAAGTCAATTCAAGGTCAGTGTGAATAAAATCTCAATTTTCAAATCACTGGCACACTTACCCCTCTGCTAATGATGCCTCTGCCTCCTCAGCTCTCCGCACTGCACCGGCCAATCGGTCTGCTAGATCCGACTGGGAATCCTCTACTGCTCTAGAAGAGGAGGCACCTCTCTGTGTCCTCCTCGCTCGGTCTAGCTCTCTTTGCTGCACATTTAACACACGTCAGTTTTTTTCAAATCAACTATGAAATTGGTAAGGTTCTGAAGTCTGAGTAAGTACTTACCAGCTGCTCTACCTCTCTCCGAGCGGCCTCGCGATCCTGTGCCACCGAGTGGAGCAGGGCCCGGAGCGAGGCGATCTCTCCAGTCACGTCTACCTGCAAAACATCACAGCTGCCAGCTCAGTTCAATCAAAATTCAATAATCCGATGTTGTAGATCTTACATGTCGCCTAGTGCCTCGGTAGACTTTCACGCCGTACTTTAAGGCAATTTCCTGTAAGTACTCGTCGTCTGAGGTAGCCTCCGACCGGACCTGTTTTCCCTTGCGCACCCAGTCGGCTATCTGCTCGCGGACCCTCTCATGCCAGTCAGTAGTGTCGTGGAGTCCCCGAAACCTCCGACCTGGCCTAGGGGTCCGGTCACGGCTAGGAAACTCCACCACACTCTAACGTAGGCCAAGAGACCTCTGAGTTACATAGTGGTGAAGAGGTAGCACAAGGTTGAGAGCATGGACCCACATCGTCCTACCGAAGTAGGGGCGGGCCAGCTCCTGCCAAGGTTGTCCCTCGTTTGTCTCCCCCAAGTATGGTTGCCACACCACCTGCACATCAAGCACATATCATTAGTATCCAGGCATTTGATAGCAGTTGAAAATGCAATTTAATAAAAACACTTACATCTATCTGGGGGTAGGCGTCGATGGCATCCTGGAGGGATGCCAGCTGGTCTCCCAGCTGGTCGCTCTACTACTCCCCTCCTTAGGCCAGGAAGGTGGAGGTAGGCCCAGACCTGCAAGAGCATGAAGCTACAATTAGACCACATGTGTAATGTCAAGAGGCAATTTTTAAGTGGAGGGCAAGTGAAGAAGTGTGTACCTGGAGGAAGGGGTAGAAGCCGTTGATTGCTGTCTACCGGTCAGAGGAGCCCAAGCTCTCGAACTGATGCACCAGGAACGCTGCTCCACACGCATAGTCACCCACCTGGCCTAGATCCTCCAGCAGCGGCAGGAACCGACAGTGGACTGGGTCGCCCCTCGTGGCAAACAAAAGTCTACCGAAGAGGAGGGTGAGGAAGCGACGCAAATCCAAATCTGCCTGTGGTCCCGGCTCGCTGGCTAGGATCTCCTCGCAACCTCCCCTCAGCCGCTGCAGCTGCTCACCCACCGACTCTACTACCCTCCTCCCAGTCTCTAGCAGACCTAGGCTCTCCTGCAAATCAACTCTAGAGAGGAGGGAAGACCTCTGCCCTACAGTCAAATCTAGGAGCCTATGGCTAGATCTCGGTAGCAAGGGTAAGTGAACCCGCTCACCGGATGACCATGCACCCTCAGTCCGGTAATCATGCTCACGCCCTCCAGGTTGGGGATCATATGTCCCCATGGAAACACGAATGTGGTCGCCTCCGTGTCCCACCTTCCGCGCAGGGCCTGGGTAAGAGGGGCATCCGCCCTCATCCACTCTATCTGTAGGATCTCCCCGAACCCCATCTCCTCAATCATTTCTCTCTAGAACCTCAGGTAGGCTAGGAACACTGCTAAAACGACAATCTAAGAAACCCGGGCCCTCATTTCTCCCTGTAAACACAAAACAGGCAGTTGATCAATAAAAGTAGCTAACTTGGGGGGTTGTTCGGCTGAGGTTCCGGCAGTTTAGTCCACCGCGACCTTGTCGTGTCGTGGCGGTGTTCTGCGACCTTGTCGCATCGGACCTTTACGTCGCGACACTGTCGCGCCGCACCAATGCGCCACGACAGTGTTGCGGCCCGTTGACCCGTCGCGACTACTGGTGTTGCGACGGGGTGACCTGTCGCGTTCTCAGACGCAACTTTGGCTAGAATTCCCCTTATTTGGGGGCAGTTCTCTTGGGAATTTCACCCTACAATGGGCCCTCTAGGGGCTTCCACACACATCCACAATCGCATTTAAAGGGTTTAGGGTCGGGGAACATACCTTCTTCATCACCTCCTCCCGAGCCGCCGCCGCTTCCTCCACGTTGATCGCCGGGGCCTCCTCCTCCGCCATCTCCACTTCAGGAGTCTCCTCAATAGCCGGAGGCACCTCCTCGTGCCGCCAGATGGTCCTCGTCACCGGCCGCTTCCTCCTCCCGTAGCTTGGCGAATCGCCGCCGCTATCGCCTCCGTTGCTTCCTCCCTCCATTGCTAGCACCTTGAGAGAGTGAGAAAGAAAGAGTGAAAGAGAAAGAGGAAGAGAGTGTAGAAAGGAAGAGAATCGCCCGGGCAGGAATCGCCGGAGCAAGGAAGCAAGAATGCGCAAAGGGGGAAGAGGAAAGGCTTTTTGCGTTTTTGAATCGCCGATTGGTGTCGCGACGCTCACATGTGTCACATTCTTATCGCGACAGCTAGGTCGGCCGTTACCTTGTCATGACCGTCCGCCCCGTTGCGACCTTAAGGCGACATCTGTAGAGGTCGCGACTTTGACAGCGCACACAAATTGAACAAAAGTTAAATTTTCACTAAGTCAAATAATCAAATACATTGTCTAATTCCCCCTACAATCAATCAATGCTCTTTTCCGCCCTAACTACCACCTGATACAATGTCTATGCATCTAAGCTATCAAGTCGCTAGTGCAACTGGACGAATCTGCTCCAGCATCTCGAGCTACTCTCAGATTACGTCCTCGTCCTCGCCCACCTCTGCCGTGATGATGCTCATGGCGCACACCTCCCAGTGGACGATGGCGCTTCGCACGTCCCATTCATCCTACTCATCTCCCCTCTTCCTCACTTGAATAGGCGGGTAGTGTGAAAGATAGGGAACCAATGTGCAGGCCGCTCCACACTGTAGATAGCAACAGTCTGGGTTATAGAGGGTCAGCGCCTCGTTGCCTAGGAGACGAAGTGCCAGTCCGAGACGCTGTGGTAGGTAGACCATCCTGTTGTGAAGGAAGCGTGGGCGCATGTCAAACTCCGCCACTGTCATGTTCTTAAGATAATCGCGCCAAGCCTTCAATCCTTTCACTTGGGCTGTCTTGCACTATGCCTGGGGAATCATGTAGAGAGGTGCGCCAACGAACGCAAGGGGATGATGCAGCATGGTCTTGCACTCGGTGGAGAGGGTATCCATGGCCCAGAACTGTATGTGCATGCCCATCCACAGCTCGAGGGCGATGACGGAGCCGAAGAAGGGACCTCCAGTGGCTGCAGAGGTAAGTCCAGCATAAAGATAGCCAAGGACGGCCTGACCGATACTCATACCTTCTGAGACGGAGTCAATTATGCTCAGATTCGCAATGGAGATAGCACCGTCTTCAGCTGGGAAGAGAATGACGGCACAGATGCAGATGGCGGCTGCTTTGGTAATAGCGAGATGGTTCCTAGTCTTGCGCTTGCATTGGGAGATCACCCATTGGGCGATGGGGAGGAGATGTACCTGCGTCCGACTGGTCATGGAGTACAGGTCAGTCTTCTTATTGGCAATTTTCCTGAGGATGCTCCACGCATTGATAGGCGCTACTGTGTAGGAGAGAGCGACCTCCTTCCCCCTCTGGTACCATGGGAGACCTAACATTGTCTCCAACTCCTCCAACAGGATAGTAGCCTCGAACTTGGAGAAGATGAACGTGTGGGTTTGGGGATGCCACAGCTCCACCAATGCCGTAATGCTGTCCCACATGTGCACGATCTTATGATATTGCTTGGCTAGCACGAACATAGTAAACAGTCCCCACTCCTTCACGTGATGAATGGACGAAGGCGGGAGTAGATCTCTCATTGGGGCTAGCCAAGGCACTTTGGAGAATCTCCTCTGGCCAGGAAGAATCTATAGAAGGGAGAAAAGAGAAGATTGAGAGCGGGGAGGGGAGGGAGAGGAAGAAAACAAGAAAAGCATAGAGCAAAAATCAAAGCTAAAGAAGAAGATCACTTACATGAAGCTCTGAGCGTGTGCATATGTGCCTAGGGATGGAGGAAAGCTGCTGGAGCTCAACATGAGACTCTCGGGCCGCCTTGGGACCGGCATAAGGCGGGATGTCTTCTTGGAACGCAGAATAAGATCTCTTCATGATTGCAGGAGAGAGAAAACTAAAGAAGAGAGAGGGGGGAGAGAGAGCTGCGGGATTAGCACCCTAAATAGCCCTATTTATAGAGCTCTAGGGAAGCCAACCCGTCCTAATCCCGAAACTAAGTGTTAGGATAAGATTAGAAGAGGTCTAGGATTCCTAATAGAAGTCTAAGGGTCTTAGGATAAAGATAAACACAGTTTTTTGCATTTTCTGAGTTCGGTCAGAGTTGCGACGCCACGATATGACGCGACAAGGTCGCGACATGGCGGGGCGACGCGACTATGTCGCGGACCCCAAAGGCGTCGCATCTCTATCTATGTGTTATTTTCCATGTTTGTGTATAATGTATTTGCTTATTCGATTGTGTTTTTGTATATATTGTCATTTTTGTGTTTATTATGTCTATTTTGTCAAAAAAATCAAAAAAATCAAAAAATTGGAAAATCACAAAAAAGAGAACGTCACAGGTAAGTCAGGTAATGTATTTCTATCCCTACTCCTCACATTACTATATGGTATTTTATTTATTATATCGTTTCAAGGACCGGCTGGTTCTCAATATGCTCTGGAATTTGAGTTTCCCTTTACCAAAAACAGTGATAATCTAGGTGCACATTGTCAATTGTTGGATAGGCCATTAGGTCGGTAAGTTCAGGGACGATGGATTCAGGCCTGCACTGCGGTTGTCGGTAGTCTCTTGACCCGTTCTTATTTGGCTTAACATTATTATGCTTGATGTATTTTCTATTTCTCTTTTTCTTTGCATTCGTTTTAATGATTTCTTTTCTTTTAGCCCAGCATGCATCATATAGGTCTTTGAGCTTTCATAACTCATCCCTGGCTAATGGTGAGCCCTTATTGAGTGCCCAATCATTCTTCATGTTTTAAACAAGAAATCCTATTCCATTCCGAATCAGAAGGTTTCCCTCTGAGTGAGTTTTTTTTTTTTTTTTTTGGAAAAAGAAGACACAGGGACAAATAGCTAGCTAAGTACGCTATCCCCCAGAAGGGGACAACGTTCCCACTCCCCTAGCCATGTTCTGCGCCTATTTTTATATATCTGGGAAAGAACATACAAATACCAACGGGCATCCCCCTGAGAACCAATATCAAATAATCTAACAGAAGGAAGTCTAGATTTATCAAGAACAACTGGACCTTTACAGCTGGTAGGGAAAGAGGAAGAAGAGAAGATCAATCTATCCTGAGCATTATAGGCATGGGATGCCAAGGCGTCGGCTACTCTATTGGTTTCCCTATAACAATGGACCACGGACAGCTGCATCTGCTGCAATAAGGAGCGAACCAGGTTCCACCACCAAGAACATTTCCATGAAGGACATTTAACATGAATAAGGACTAAGCTAGAACAAGAGAATCAGAGTAAACAACAGACACATGAAGGCCATGAAAGCAGCCAATCTCAGGCCATCAGCAAGAGCGCGAACTTCAGCCAGCAAACTATCACCATAGCCATAATAAAAGCGAAACTCAAGAGGACATCCCCAGCAGAATTTCAAAACAGCCCCCCCCCCCCCCCCCCCCCCCCCGCCACAGGGTCCCGGGTTCCCCTTGCAAGCACCGTCCACATTGAGGCAAACACCATGAGAAGGGGGGATCCACCTGACAACCGTCGGAGCTTTTAATTTGACAGTAGGTTTAAAACCAAAGGAGCGCAGAATCACCATAGAATCAGCAGCACTTTCATGTTTGAACTTGACACCTTGAATAGCCACATTCACAACATATCTAACATCCGCCACAATCTTCTCCACTGACTTATGAGAAGAGTCGAATCTCCTAGCACACCTATACTTCCAGATCTCCCATAAAACAAGTAACACAACATAAGTTAAGACGAACCCCGCCGCACTTTGGAGATTGACTGTAGAGATGATATTCCATAAGGTAGATGTAATATGAGGTCCGAGGACCTGACCATGGAGGAGCGGCCGAGCCCAGTCCCAAAGCGCAACTGCAAGGTCCCCCTTAAGAAATAGATGGTCCAGATCTTCAATAGAAGGAGAGGAGCAGCAAGAACAAGAAGAGACAAGGCAAACACCACAATCTGAAATCCTATCGTCAGTGGGAACCGCATGATGTAAAATTCTCCAAGCAAACAAGGAGGCTCTAGGATTGAAGAGATTATTCCAACTTTAATCAAAGGAGACCTGTGAATTCCGCGCGGCCTAATAGCCTGGAAGGCCGATTTGGTAGTGAAGGTCCCATCAGCATTACCCAACCAAACACACTTGTCAGGGGCATCAAGAATATCTACCTTATCCATTAATCTTTGAATCACCGAATGGTTCCTCAGAGGATGATCATTGCTGGCCGCTACCTCATGAACAGAAGTAAAAGAGTAATTTGCAGGAACTGGAATGAGGGAAAGAAGTGGACGATTGCCAGCCCACGTATGCCTAAGAATATCAATACTCTTACCATTGCCCAAGATCCACCTACTGTTCTGCAGAATTAGGGAATGAGCAGCATTAAAAACAGCCTTGGGGATCCCTGTAGGAAACACCTTAACCATTTCATTGGAATTAGAATTCAGAAATCTACTTCTAGCATAGGAGGACCAAAGAGTTTGCCCTTGCATTGCGTTTCAAATTAGCTTAGCCATGAGAGAGATCTGAACATGCCACATACTCCTTATACCCAGACCTCCTTCTTGCTTTGGTTTGCATATTCGATCCCAAGCAATCCAGTGGCGTCTTCTAATATCATCACCACCATTCCAAAGAAAGGATGCACACGAACGATCAATTTGCTGGATGATGGACTTAGGCAAACAAGTGGCAGAAGCAACATATAAAGGAATGGAGCATAACACAAAATTAATGAGAACAACCCGACCTGCCTGAGACAAAAGTTTGGACTTCCAGGAATCCAGAGCTGAGTTCACCTTATCAATAATGTGCTTATAATGAGAGACTAAAGAGCGGCCATTAGAAATCGGAACCCCCAGATACCTAAGGACCCCCTCCTCCTTACGGAAGCCAGTTAAAGACTTAATACAAGAACCTGTAACAACAGAAGCCTTTGCTGGGATGATAAAACTACTCTTGGAAGCATTCACCTTTTGGCCCGAAGAACCCTCATACGCCTTCAAGAAAGCAAGGAATTTCTTGATGTTTGCGGCTTGACCATTCATAAACACGAGGGTATCGTCTGCATAAAGAAGATGAGAAATGTGGATGCAACCACGAGGACCTTTGAAATGAGATATATTCCCAGACGATTGAAGGGCGCGTAGCCCCCGGCTTAGAGCCTCCTTCATGATAATGAACAAGGCCGGAGCCAAAGGGTCACCTTGACGAATGCCCCTAGACGACTTAAAGAAACCCACCTGCTGGCCATTAAACAGCACCGAAAACCAGCAATTACTGACCATCATACCCACCAGAGAAACAAACCGGAAGAAAACCCAAAACTCCGAAGAACAACAAACAAGAAATTCCACTCCACCCTATCATAAGCCTTCATCATGTCTAGCTTAAATATAACATTTCCCCCAAAACCTTCCTACCAATATCTTTCATCATATGTCTTGATATAGAAACATTCTCAATAATGGAACGGCCCCGAACAAATGCTCCTTGCTCTTCAGAAATAATAATAGGCAGAATAGGGGATAGGCGATCAGGTAAGATTCTGGATATGATTTTGTAACAAAAGTTGCACAGGTTGATCGGCCGAAAATCAGCAAAAGTAGCCGGGTCCTTAACTTTTGGAACCAATGCAATAATAGATGAGGTCGCCTCAGAAGGCAAAGGGAAACCCTTAAAGAAATCTTGAACAGCAATAACCACATCGTCACCAACAATATCCCAGCAAGTAGAATAGAAAGACCCAGTAAAACCATCTGGACCAGGAGCGCCCTTACCGTTCATAGACATGACCGCAACCCTCACCTCATCCCCACTCGGGATATCACAGAGAAGCATATTTTGGTGATCAGAGAGAAGGTTAGGTATCACCTGAAGGAGAATTTCATTCACGACAGAGTTCTCCGTTCTGACCAAGACTTCAAAAAAAGAGATAGCCGCTCCTTTCAGCACATCTTGGTTGTCACACCATTCATTCGAGCCCTCAATCTTCAGCCTGTGAATATAGTTTTTCCTGCGATTATTTTTGACAACAGCCTGGTAAAAAGAAGTATTCCTATCACCATTTTCCATCCATGCCATTCTGGCTTTTTGGCACCACATCTTCTCATCATTTACCAGAGCCTGGCGAAGCCTAGCATGAGCAGCAGACATATCCATTCTGTTAACTTCTGTAGGATCAAGATCAAACTTCTGTTCAGCTGTATAGACATCTGATTCAGCAGCCAATAGCACTTCCTGGGTATATCCGAAGACCTCTTTATTCCAAGCACGCAGAGCAAGCTTGACCGCCCGCAGCCTACAGAGAAGAGTATCAAATGAATATATATTTGCATCCACACTCTTCCAGGCATTAGAGACAACAGACTTGAAACCCTCATGAGACGCCCAGACCTCCTGAAAGATGAAGCGACTTGGGAACTTGGGAACCTCCTTCTGCTCAACCAACAAAGGGGCATGGTCAGAAACCCCCCTAGAGAGATCCCGTTAGTTTGACAAGAATTTCCCTGTCTGGATTCTCTATCCAATTTTCATCTTACTCCTTTGATTCTCTTTGGTTGCGAACTGCTCCCAGGAAAGAGTCATGAGTTACCTTCCTGGCACACACATGTCCCTCCAAAACGAAACATGCAGGGCAACCGGCTAGGGTACCTCTCAATCGAGGGGTTGATCGTCCTTTTCTTTCTCCTTCTCGTCCAGACTTGTGCTTTTCTTTGCATTCTGCTCGAACAGCTAACTCGGGGCTTTCACGAAGATTCCAATTGCTTGTTGGTTAGGTCGGGTGTCTCTTTACCTTGACTCCTATTTTTCAGTCCACTCCGCATCATTTCCGCTTTCCCATCACTTCATGACACCTCTGCTACACTTCCGCTATGCTCCCTTGCAAAGTAGGAGTCAAGGAGGGGCAATCTGTAGACACCCGATTCTGACTTATAAGTTGAACCACATTTCTTGTTATCTCAGTGAGCCCCAAGTTGGTCAATCACCTTGAGCCCATCATTAGTCTTGCTTTGAGCCCATTAACAGCCCAATTTCCATGAAAATCCCGTCCATTATCTTTTAAAGAGTCCATGAGCCTAATGATCATTATCCTCCTATGTGATTGGCCAATAATTCAAGAATAATCGATTTTATTTAACACGACAGGTCGTAGCGCCACGTTACTGCTATCGCGACTCCTTTGGCCGCCGCAACAGCCCATGCATATCCATGCACGTGACCTCATTGTCGCGTCCCTCTTGGCCATCGCGATCATGCTTGTCGCGCCCCTACGATGTGTCTCGACTTCAGCCGCGTGAGCTGGCCTCCGCAACCACCTCCTATTTATCTTCTTAAGGCCTTATCTCTATCCATTTGAACCCCCCAACCCCCATGGCCACGGTTTGGGGCTAAGGGTCTCCTTGGGAGTCCCCCTATGACTCTACCCACGAGTTTTAATGAGATTTATCCTCTCATATGGGTATTTATCACCTAATAATGGGATTTTCTCTCTCATTTTGTATATAAGCAAGCCCATTTTCTTCAGAGAAGGGGGGACCCCGAATTTCACCCCGAAGGGCTGCCAAAATTTTCTACGAGCTGGACTTAGCTCGAAATCAACCCTTCCCCTCTCATTTCCACACATTCTTCACACCAAGCCATGACGATCTCTTCATCAATGGAGCTTGGTGAGTGAAGAGGGCGACCCCATCATCTTTCCTCAGCATCTGCAGCATCAGAGGACGTCCACCACTCCAGGGAGTCGCCCCATATGGGGCTCCATCTTTCATCTTCCTTCTTCCTCTTCATTTCATGCATTTTTCTTATTTTCCTTAAATAGGATTCATTTCCCTTTTCTTCCCACGTTTTCCATATACCCAAGGGGTTTAAAACCACCCCAGGTCCATTCCCACCATGCTTCATCTCTTCTTTTCATTTTTGGATGGATACTATGCTTAATATGTTCTAACAGGGTTCTTTTCCTTATTTCCATTGTTTTGGTAGGCACTAAAGTAAGATCTCACGAGGAGCTCTTGTCCTCTGGCCGGCCGGAGGGTAGGAAGAAGGTCCTTCCACACTTCTCCCGCACTACAGAGAACGCGACCGAGGAAGGCGACGCGACAACGAGAACGTGCCCCTATAGGGCGTCGCGACACCAGCTTCATCGCGACGGGGTTCCCCATCGCGACCTCAGGTCAGTATGATGTTCTCTCTCCTTTTCCTAGACTAGTTAGCCCGTGTTATTTCTATTCTTAGGCAACTATCTAGGTGGCGATCACATCCCTTTTTTTCATATCTTTATATTGAGCATATATTTGCGTGTATTGGGAGGCGCACAATCCCCGTGATTACATCAACCTTTGGAATCCTTCCCTTCTTGGCCTCTTGGGTTGGGAAGCATCACCATGCTCCATTTCTCCAAGCCTCTTCTCCTCCTCCAAAGCTTCTTCTCCTTCTCTTCCCCCTCTCCTTGCTTCACTCACTAGAATTCTACACCTTGGGGAAGGGAAAAGTATGAAAAGAGAAAATGGAAGGGTGTTTTGTAACCCCTTGGCCCAGAGGCAAGCCCTCATTCATGCAATGAGGGAGGAAAAGACAAAAACAGTGTAAGATGTCAAGTCTCGGATGGACGTTTTGAATCGCATCTGACGCAGTGGACGCGATTCCTGATTGAAAGGCATCCGGTATTCCCGCCACAATTTTCAAGCAACTTCAATTTCACATTTTTCTATATTATATGTTGCTTTTCAATGCTGATGAATCTTTGAGCGCAAGATCTGGATATCTTTCTTGCCGCACAATTCGTGATCATCTTCGGTGACCGCCATCTTTGGTATTGTATATATTGCATACCATATTAGAGCATATCAAGGACCTTGAGGCTCTGATGAATCTGGGATTTGAGTTCCCCTTCTCCGCCAAAAACAATGATGATTCCAAAGAATTCTTACGACTTGAGGATAGGCTGTTACGTTGCAGAAGGATGATGGTTCCGTACGGTATCCTGACTTCCGCACCGTGACAATATTATCCTTGATTATCTTATATTTCCTTTTATTTTTAATCTTTTCTTTTATCCCAGCATGCATCATATAGGATTTTGATCACAATTCTGGAGAATCACCCTCATTTTTAACTGAAGAGAACCACTTGTTCCTCAATGCCAATTAACATGAAATATTCCATTCCGAGTCAAGTACTCAATTCATTGTGTTGATGTTTGAAGACCTTCTTTTGAGAAACTCATTTGTCTTGGATTCCTATTTTTAGTTTATATAATCTCCCAAAGATCCACCTGAGGCGGTCGCAGACGCCCCCGATGGTGCAACCTAATTGATTGTGTTCTTAGGTACTTCCCTGACGCTGGAAGTTGATCTTTCCCCCTTCCATGCCCACCTGCACACACTTTCTCCTTTCATCCAGCCATTGAGTTTTCTCCAGAGATTTTCTGAAAGCCACATCACTTTGAATTAACGAACAGCTCCTGTCATATGTTGTCGAGACGCATCTCATCACACCTTGGCATCTACTTTTCAGTCATTCCACTTCAGTCCACTCCATTCACCCCATTCCATTGCTTTCATTTCGTGTCATTTCGCTCCACTTCCTTGCAAAGCAGGCGCCAAGGAGAGGCAGCTGTAGACACGCCATCTTGGCAACATATCGAGTAAATTTCATGTTACACCGCAATGCCTCAAAGTGGCTCCCTTCAATTAACCTCTTGAGTGATTTTTCTATTTTTTTGGATTTTTTTAGGATTTTTCTAAAAGGGCCTGATGGACTTAAATGATTTGCGCCCGGTACGGTGGACACCTTTTAAAGGAGTTTGATCCATGGTAGGTAAAGCCGACGTGCATCACACTTTCTTTTTCCCTACCTACTCTATCTTGATCGACGTCCGATGAAGCCGCCGCGATTAAAAGTCAAAAGTAAGTCGTACCCCTAAAGCCGTGGCATTTAAGAGCTCCCACATTTCAAGTAATTTCAACGCAATAATCACGTCCGACTAAGCCGACGTGATTAGAACCTAAGCCTAAACGTACACCCTAAAGCCGCGGCATTTAAGAGCTCCCACGTCTCGAATCATGTTAAATTTAGAATCGTGTCCACTTAATTCGCCGCATTTTCAAAGCCACCTGTCAAATCAAGATCGATTCTGTCATAAGATCGATTCGGTTGGAAAATGCGGCGGTTATGCTAGACGTGATTCCCAATCCTAGCTATAGGCTATGATTAGCAAATCATGCGGATCTTTTAAACTGTGACGCTTTTGTCAGACGTGATTTATCATAAAAGGCGTCCGCTATCCCCGACGCGATTAAAGAATTTTGCCTATAAATACAGATCCGAGGCCATTGTTTGAAGCTAATCCACCCCCCCCCCCCCCCCCGGGAGAAGCCCTGCCGGATTGCGGAGTGAAACCCCCTAAGGCGAAGCCCTGCTGGATTGGAGACGCACATCCCAAAGCTAAGGAGAAGCGACGTCAACTCGAGCCTTTCCACGCCTCCGTCCTTGGAGTTTGGAGCATTCTTCCTCATTCCATTGGGGCGCGATGGGGAGGAGCTTCATCCACGTCGTCCACCTCTTCCAACCGTTTCCACAGTGGCCCACATTGTCGTAACCATCGGAGCTAAATCTCCTTTATCGGCCGGCCGGTGGAAGGAGTAACAAGGACCCACACATCAACTCCCGCGATCTTCGGGTGAAGGTAAGTACCGTACTCTTCCTTTCCGCCCGTTTCCTTCGGTACCCACGCGTACCTGGTGATCATGTTGCCCAGTTGACAAGCCCAGAGGGGGGGTGAATGGGTCTTTAAAAATTTAATCTAGGTGACACCTGTATGTAAAAATTTACACAAAAACAATCTTGATGTTGGTTAGTAACGGTTAGTGTGAACAACAAACCCACAAAGAATCAATCACACAATGCAAGGAATTATCCGTGTTCAGACCTCCTTTTCTTAGGAGTCCTACGTCCAGTCCCTGAGCAACAACTCAGGATTTCACTAACTAGGGTACAGTCCCCCTATGGACACTACAACACCCAGCTCAGCTGGTCTTCCTTCACCCCAGAAGGGAACAATAACACCCTGGATACCCCACCAGATCCTCCTTCACATCCGAAGGGAAACAGCACCCTAGATCCCACCAGGTCTTCCTTCACACACTAAGGGAAACACAACAAAGAGAATAGAATGAATTCAAGCCCCTAGATCAAGCTTTTACAAGCAAAGATTTGAAGCAACAAGCACTGAGAGCAAGAGATCTAAACAAGGCACACTCTCAGAACTACACGGGCTCTCTTAGAAATTCTATTACAGTACAGAGAGCGAAGAGCTAAAGATGATGAGGAATGAGATTCTTGGCTCTAGACTTCTTGCAGAAGAATTTGAATGCTTGTATATGTCTGATACTTGTTCTCCACTTCGTAACTACTCATTCTTCTCTTCTGTCTTGAATTTATATCTTCTTTTGAAATACGGCCGTTGAAGTAACCGTTGTCTCTTAGATTGGTAGACGTTAGACTGCTTGACATCTGGAAGCTTCAACAATCTTTTATCCATTTGAGCACGCAAAGAGATAAGGTCTTCTGGCGTCTATATGGTCCAACGTTGTATGACAGAATGTCTTTAGGACCCTGCACATATTAAATGCTAGAACAGTAGACAGCTAGGCTGTCTCTTGGTGTCAGTAAACGTTGATATGAATATTCACCAAAATAGCAATGCCAAGTAGCTTGTTCTAAAAGATGTTGACAGAATATGCACGATAATGAAAAGATATCATCTGTATGCATGCAGAGATACGTTCTGTCTTCATTAAATGCACAGCAGTCAGACAGATAACATAAGACTTTGACTATTCAATGCTTTAAAATAAATGTCAAGTCGATATAAACCATAAAGTCGTTGTCTATATAACTTATGAAATCGTTATGATCAAGTCAGTTTGACCAAGTCATTATGAGTCATAGCAAATCGTTACATTTACTGAAGGATTCAGTATGAATACTTAACAAATCGTTATAGAACGCAAGTCGTTGTGTTCACCGAAGAAATCGTTGTGAAACACTTAACAAATCGTTATAGAAAGCAAGTCGTTGTGTTCACCGAAGAAATCATTGTGAAACACTTAACAAATCGTTATAGAAAGTAAGTCGTTGTGTTCACCGAAGAAATCATTGTGAAACACTTAACAAATCGTTATAGAAAGCAAGTCATTGTGTTCACCGAAGAAATCGTTGTGAAACAGTTAACAAATTGTTATGAGCTTTAAAGAAATTGATGCGAAGCAAATCGTTATGAGCTCTAAACAAATCGTTGCAAAAATCAAGTCCTTGCGAATTCTAAAGAAATCGTTATGATGACTTAAGAAATCGTTACGGCGAGCAAGTCGTTGCGAATTCTAAAGAAATCATTATGATGACTTAAGAAATCGTTACGGCGAGCAAGTTGTTGCGAATTCTAAAGAAATCGTTATGATGACTTAAGAAATCGTTACGGTGAGCAAGTCGTTATGAGTTCTGAAGAAATCGTTGCGATGACTTATAGAATCGTTGTGAGAAATTTGTTTGTAATCAAACGATGTCACAGTAAAGAAGTCGTTCAGACACTTAAGAAATCGTTATGAATTCAAATCGTTATAGCACTAAAGGAAGTCGTTGTGACTTTCAACAGAAGTCGATGTGGACTTAGAGAAATATGATCTTGACAAGATAAAAGCTTCAGAAAGGTAATACTTACCAATATTGACTTGTTTGACCTTGGTATATTTCCTGTACTTAAGACTTATGAAGAATGTGTTAGAACTTTGTTGATAGGGTTTTGTTTGGTTTTGTTAATCACCAAAATAAATATGTAATTAATTAAAATTACATGGGGACAGACTGAGCATCAATCTCCCCCTTTTTGGTGATGATAAAACTTAACAATAAGCATGAATAAAGAATCTGAATATTTACAGAATATATTTCAGACATGCTAAGTATTTTTCTCCCCCTTTTTGTCATTAAGCAAAAAGATAATCTGAAACAAAGAATAAAGAGAAAGGATAAGCAGAGACAAGCAAATGTAGTTTATTCATTCTGAGGAGGTACAGGTAAGTAATAAGTAGGAGATAAAAGGGAGGAAAAATGAGAAATAATCTCCCAGGCTTGCTCTTCCTGCCTCTCAAAGAAAGTCTTGAAGGGTCCAGGGCCAACAGAATAATTTGGTCCCATAGAGGGAGCCATTCTTTTTAGGTGAAGGACCAACTGAGCTTCAAGGAAATCATTGTACAGATCTCTGTCCAAGGATACCTTGTAGTAGGTGACTTTTCCAAAACTAGCACAAGCAAGAAACTGATTAAGGGAAACAGGATAGAAGATCTGCCTATGCTTCAATTCCTGGCGCATGGCGACATAGACTTTGTACCTTTCCACCCAAATTTGAAGAGGATAATTTACAAGGTGGAGGGAATTCATATCCTGAAAGGTTGCAGATGAGATTGGAGGGCGGCCTTCCTTGGCTAAGGTTACATTTGTATCCGACAATTGCTGAGCAGATAAGGGATAGAACTTGGCCCACCCTGCAGGTGTCAGTCTTTCACATTCTGACAAGGCAGGGGCTAGAATCTCAGCACGGATGTGGCCTAGGTGGTACTCCCTAAAGATAAATCTGGGGAAAGCTACCACACTGCCCTTCTGAACTTTGATTCTACCCATCACTCACGCAAAACGATCAAAAATAAATGAGCCCACTGGTGTATCCATGAGCAAAGAGTGAAGGGGAGGAAGATATGTAGCCTCTGGCAGCTGAAGAGTAGCGAAGTCTACTTGAATTCCTGCAGTGCCAAGCTCAGGTCCAAGATTTCAGATGGCTTGCCTAAACTGACTGAGTTGGACTTCAGGTAAACGATGAAGATACCTATAATCATTAAACATGTTGAATTGCCTGATCATCTTGATCTCTTTCTGGATGAAGGGAGCCCAGGAGTTGTTATGGTGGAGCAGAAACCATTCTGACAAGGTGAGAGAGTGATCCCTGGGAGGAAACACTTCAGATCTGGCAGAGAGAAACTTGTTGTAGAGGACCTTATTTGAGCGTGCCCATTCTTCTTCAGATAGGGATTGAGCAGAAGAGAAGATCATGGCCTTGACAACCTTGGTAAGAGAGGTGTAAGGTAGGATGGTTTGAAGATGGTTAGAAAGGTTTAGGAAAGGTAGATTGAAGAGGGTGGCAAAGACTGAGGTATTCCTTGTAGAGAGGCTTGGCTCATAAAAATGGAGTTCACATCACATTGAAGAGAGCACAAGATCTCACCTTGATCATCTAATCTTTCAACGACAGGTTTCAAATTTATGACAATTTTCTGTCTCACCTGCTTCTCGAAAGGAGTATCTGCTAGGAGAGGAACTCCGAATGCCACTTCCTTTCCATTCTTCCTAGCCTCTGTTGCTTGAGGCTGCTGACCTCCATCATCAGAATCTGAGGAGCTAGCAGTCTCCCCATCTCTAGCATCACAATCTCGGGGGTTGTCATGTTTCTCCCCCTGAGTACCATCATCCTGAACATCTGGCAAATCTTCATCAGCAGGCATACTGCCCATAGGCTCATCACATTGTGCTGCTTCTACTGGTCCACCCTTTAATTGCTCCCCCTCAGAAGGAGCATCTTCTTCCATTGACTCTTGCTCCCCCTGAATGGGAGCATCTTCCAAAACAATGTCTTCAGGAGCACCTGTTTGCTCCTCCTGAGTGGCTTTTGCTGCAACTGATTCCTCAATGTGGCCTGATGCCACAACCTCTTCCTCTGGATTTCCACCAGCCTCTGGAGTGACTGGGGTGGAATGAATGGAATCCAACACCTCTCTAAGGATGGAGGCAACAATGGAGGTAGGCAAAGGGTCTGCTGCACCTACCACTACTTCTCCTACTGATGCTTCTGGAGGTTGAGATTCAACTGCCGCTACCGGTGACTCTGCTAGCTCTGCTGTTCCTGCTACTTGAGCTTCCAGTTCAGATGGTCCTACTGGCTCAGATTCTGCTGCTGAAGCTACTGCGGCTGGTTCTGCTAATGCTTCTGGTACTTCTTCCTGAATATCTGGAATATCCCCTATAATGGCCTCTCCCTCTGCCACAGAGGTCTTAGACCAAACTCCACCAACAACTGAGAACCCACTCTTCCTCAGATTTCTGGACCTAATTGCTTGGCCCATCTTCTCAACTACTGCCCCAGATAGATCAACACCAAAGTGTTTGAAGATCTTGGTAAGCAAATGGGCATAGGGCAAAGAGACATTAAGCTTGCTCTTTCTATCCCAGATCTGATCACGGGCAAACCTCATCCTTTCTATCATTACTTCGGCCATATTGATCTCCTTGTTCTGTATGGTCCAGAACATCATATCTGAATCTGCCTTGGTACATGTTGAAAAAGTTGCACTTCTAGGAACTAGAATTTGACAAACTATGAAATGAAGGAGGCAGTTGAAAGCATTCAATGCTTTCAACTAATTGATATCTAATTTACCATCTCTCAGTTTGAACCCTGGTCCTACTATGCCAAGACCTTTAGCTTGGCATCCACGGAGTGAACCCCACTGCGCCCGGATGTCTTCACTCCAAACACCAAATGCAATAACTCATGATCTATTTTAATCTGGGTTCCCTTGAAAGATGTAACCAGGGACCCGTCTGCCTCTGTTCTTAAACATACATAAAAGGCCTTCACGAGGTCTGGATAGCTTACCTCTGAGAAGGTGGTGATTCCCATCCACTGCATCCTGCTCATTGCTGCCACTACACTGTGCATGCCGTTCTTCTCGAGATCAGCTACATCCACTGCCTTGTTCTCACAAACCTTGGTCTTCACAAACGTGAACCTCTCCTGCTGCTCAGGAGTAAGGAACTCAACACCGTAGCCCCCAAGACTTCCGGAGATGACGAATGCGGCCATGGAATCAGGTGAACAGCATTTCTGGAGGGTTGAGAAGGAAGAAGGAGTGAAAGCCCTCAAGAAATTTGTCGCGGGAAGGAGAGAGGAGCTTCAAACTTGCAGAGAATCGATGTTCAAATAGTTAGGGCATCGGCTTAGGCAACCAGACGAAAGAGGGAAAAAGGTAGAAGATGGGAGATGAAACGTTCCCACATCGATTTTTGTAATTGAATAAATGCTTTGTGGAAAGTGAGGCGCCAAAAGGCGGCAGAAAGCGACAAAAGAGTTTGACTATTCAAACCGATTTTAATAAAGAAGCGGCCAGGAAAGATAATTTGAATTTCTTTTGCTTAAAACCATGAAGGGAAAAATTTACTTAATTATGAAAATTTATATGCCAGTTTTAAACAGAAATCTTTTCACAAATTACACATGCCTTCCCTTCTAAGAGATGTGAATCTCTTTTCAGGTAAGGCTTTTGTGAAAATGTCTGCTAATTGACTATTTGTATCAATAAAGGATATTTCAATATTACCATTTGCAACATGATCACGAATGAAATGATATCTAACCTCAATATGCTTGGTCCTTGAATGTTGGACTGGATTTTTGGTGAGATTGATAGCATTGGTGTTGTCACACAATAGTGGAATCGATTTGATATTTAATCCAAAATCTTCAAGTTGGTTCTTTATCCATAGGAGTTGTGTACAGCAACTTCCAGTAGCCATATACTCAGCTTCAGCTGTAGTAGACAGTGCCACTGAATTTTGTTTCTTTGATGACCAGGATATCAAACACCCTGCAAGAAATTGACAACAACCACTGGTGATTTTTCTATCTACTTTGCATCCAGCATAGTCAGCATCAGAGTATCCTACTAAATTAGTTTCACAAGATTTTGGATACCACAGACCTAAATCATGAGTTCTAGCTAAATATCTAAATATTCTTTTCACAGAGATTAAATGTGATTCTCTAGGATCTGCTTGATACCTAGCGCACATGCATACACTAAATAGAATATCGGGTCTACTAGCTGTTAAATAAAGCAATAAACCTATCATACCTCTGTAGATCTTTTGATCTACTTTCTTACCATCTTTGTCACTATCCATCCTTGTTGATGTACTCATTGGTGTTGACAGTGGCTTGGCATTATCGAATCCAAATTTCTTCAAGAGTTCTTTTGTGTACTTTGCTTTGCAGATGTGAGTTCCTTCTTTTCCTTGCTTGATTTGTAGTCCAAGGAAATAATTGAGCTCTCCCATCATGCTTATCTCAAATTCTCCCTGCATCAACTTTTCAAAATACTTGCAAAGGGATTCATCAGTAGATCCAAAGATAATATCATCTACATAAATTTGAACTAGCAGTATGTGTTTGACCTTTGACTTTATAAAGAGAGTACTATCTACTTGACCTCTACTGAAACCATGGTTTAAAAGAAAAGAACTAAGCCTTTCATGCCAGGCTCTAGGTGCTTGTTTTAAACCATATAAAGCCTTATGAAGTTTGAAAACATGATTAGGAAATTCTGTGTCATCAAACCCGGAGGTTGTTCCACATAAACTTTCTCTTTTAAAACCATTTAAGAATGCAGATTTGACATCCGTTTGAAATAGTTTTAAATCTAATACTGATGCATATGCAAGTATTATTCTAATAGCCTCAAGTCTAGCTACAGGTGCATAGGTTTCATCGAAATCTATGCCTTCCTCTTGGGAATAGCCTTGAGCTACCAGTCTGGCCTTGTTTCTTAAGATTACACCAGCCTCATCCAATTTATTTTTGAACACCCATTTGGTGCCAATAACTGGATGGTCTGATGGTCTGGGAACAAGAGACCATACTTGGTTTCTCTTGAACTGATTCAGTTCATCTTGCATGGCTATAATCCAAGATTCATCAGTGAGTGCTTTATTGACTGTCCTTGGCTCTATTTTAGAAACAAATGCTAGGTAGTCACAAGGAATTACATTACCTCTTGTTCTTACCCCTACAGATGGATCACCAATAATATTTTCGAGTGGGTGATCTTTCTTATATCTCCACTCATTTGGAAGATTTTCAAGAGTAATTTCCTTTTGTTGCATGTCTTCCAGAGGTGGATCATCCTTGTCCTCAATTGATGTATTCTTTAGTTTCTTGACAGTTCATCTGCATCATCATTATCACTATCTTCTTCCTTTTTCAAGGAAGGGTTAGTTTCATCAAAAATAATATGTACAGACTGTTCAATTAATAAAGTACGTTTATTAAATACTCTATAGCCTTTGGGTTTAGAGGTGTACCCCATGAAGATGCCTTCATCTGATTTGGCATCCAACTTACCAATATCTCTCATGCCATTGTGGTGTATAAAGCATGAGCATCCAAAGGTTCTGAAATGACTGATCTTTGGTTTCTTTCCTTTGAACAGTTCATATGTAGTCTTCTATAGGATTGGCCTGATCATTACTCTGTTGATAATGTAGCTTGCTGTGTTGACTGCTTCAGCCCAAAAATATCTTGGCAGATCATATTCCGATAGCATTGTTCTTGCCATATCCAATAGGGTTCTATTCTTTCTCTCAGCAATTCCATTTTGTTGTGGTGTCCTTGGTGCTGAGAAATTATGCTCAATTCCCTGATCATCACAGAACTTAGCAAATTTTTCATTTTGAAATTCACCACCATGATCTAATCGGATAGAAATAATGTTGAACTTCTGATCCTTCTGGACTTTCTTGCTGAAACTGACAAAGTTTTCAAATGTGTCATATTTATGCTCTAGGAATGATACCCATGTGAATCTTGAGTAATCATCGACTATGACAAATCCAAAGTTCTTTCCTCCAAGACTGGTAGTCCTCATTGGCCCAAATAGATCCATATGAAGGAGCTCTAAGGGTTTTGAGGTTGTTACCACATTCTTTGACTTGATGGAACTCTTGACATGTTTTCCTTTTGCATAAGGTCTGTAGACACCATCCATTTTTGTGCTGACCTTTGGCAGACCTTCCACAAGATTCTTCTTTAACAATTTTCTCATGCCATCTATGCTGCAATGTCCTAGTCTTCTGTGCCATAATTCAGGAGATTGATCCTTGCTTGCTGTCAAACAGACGTCCTGATCCTTGAGTTCTTCAAGATGGAGTCCGTACAGGTTCTTCTCTCTATTGGCTTCGAAAATTACTGCTCCATCCTTCAATATACTGCACTTTGATTCTTGAAACTAAATCTGATGGCCTCTGCCGCAAAGCTGGCTGATGCTAATCAGATTGTACTTCAGCACTTTGACAAGCAGTACATCTTCAATGACTACCTTTCCTTTGTTGCTCACAGAACCACTGCCAATTACTGTGCCTTTCCCATTGTCTCCAAAAGTAACTGCTCCTTCTTTAGCTTGGAGATGGGTGAATAGCTTCTGATTCCCTGACATGTGACTTGAGCACCCACTGTCCAAATACCATTTGGATGCTCGAGTGTTACCCTGAAATAAAATCATTAAGTTTTAGGTACCCAATTTCTTTTGGGTCCTGATTTGTTAGTATCATTGAATTTACCTTTAATTATCCATTTCTTATTTCTTGTTGGACATGTTGTTTTGATATGTCCTAACTTGTTACAGTGACTGCAGCAAGACAATTTTGTTATTTTTTCTATATATTTGAAATCTGCCTTATATGCAATATCTTGTTCAGGTACAAGCTTAGGCGTTGGATATATTTTAGGATAAACTATGGTTTCTTCATTGTCTGGGGGTGTATATCCTAATCTATTTTTCTTCTTACCTGATCTTCTGGAACATTTTAATATTAGGGAGTTTTTACCATTAGTGAATTTTTCTAATGTGCTCGATAACTGTATATTTTTATCTGTTAATGATTTTATTTCTGTTTTCAGTTCATCTGTGCCTGCCTATTTTTCCAACTTAATTATTTGTTCATTCTTATCGTTTAGATCTTCACATAATAACTCATTTCTTCTTTTAAGTTCAGTTAACTATTTTTCTAGTTGCTCATTTACAGATTTTAGATCTGAGTTTGTATTTTCTAAACAAGTAATGTTTTTCTTACTAACTTTCAATGATTTAGATACATCTCTATATTTATCATATAGTTCATTGAATGCATCCTCTAAATTATCAGAATCAGAATCATTGCAGGAATCAAAGGAGGAATCAGATGTTACCTTGTCATCTGTATTTGCCATGAAAGCCAAGTTGGCTTCTTCTTCATCATTGGTTGAGCTTGACCCACTGTCTGAGTCGCTGCTGTTTTCCCATGCGGCTGCCATTGCCTTCTTCTTGTATTTCTTGAATCATCTGAAGTTATCTTTTTTCTTGTGTCCATCTTTCTTGAGCTTTGGACACTCTGCCTTGATATGTTCAGGCTTCTTGCACTCATAACATGTAGGTTCTCCTTTCTTCAGATCTTTTCCTTCTGGCTTCTTAAACTCTTTATTTTTCTTGAAGAATCTTCTGCCAGATTGAAACTTCTTCTTTTTGGCTAGAATTCATTGTAGTCTTCTGGACAGCATAGCTTCTTCATCATCACTGTCCTTGTTGTTCTCACTGTTGTCCAGTGATTCTTCTGACAACTCTTCATCAGCCTTGAGCGCATTTGACTGCTTCTTTCTGTTGGAGGATTCTCCTAATCTCTCCATGTTTATCTCATGGGCCATAAGGTACCCAATGAGCTTTTCCAAGGACATTCTCTTTAGATCATTTGCTTCTTCAATGGCTGTAACTTTGGGAGTCCATGAAGATGGTAGGGATCTAAGAATTTTCCTCACCATGCTTCCAATCTCATAGGTTTTCCCAAGTCCAGCCAATCCATTTGTAATATCTGTGAATCGACTGAACATTTGAGTTATGGACTCACCTGATTGCATCTGAAATCTTTCATATTGAGTAACAAGAATATCAATTCTTGTCTCCTTCACCTTGTCTGTGCCTTCATAGGTAATTCTAAGTTTTTCCCACATCTCCATTGCAGATTTGCAGGCTAAAACTCTGTTGAATTCCTTTTTGCTTAGTGCACAGCACAGAATACTCTTAGCCTTACAGTTTAAGGAGATCTTTTTCTTGTCATCATCTGCCCACTGAGCTTTCTCACTTGTGACCAGGAGATCACCTTCTTCTACTATTGACCATATCTGATAGTCGTGACCTTGAAGAAAGTACTCCATTCTGGTTTTCCAATAAGCATAATCTTCACCATCAAAGAGAGGGGTCGGTTGACAGACTGACCTTCAATGTTACCTTGGGCTGCCATGGATCTTTACTCTTCAGATTGTTGGATCTTTCTTCTTTGTCGAAGAGACTCGCTCTGATACCACTTCTTGCCCAGTTGACAAGCCCAGAGTGGGGGTGAATGGGTCTTTAAAAATTTATCTAGGTGACACCTGTACGTAAAAATTTACACAAAAACAATCTTCGATGTTGGTTAGTAACGGTTAGTGTGAACAACAAACCCACAAAGAATCAATCACACAATGCAAGGAATTATCCTGGTTCAGACCTCCTTTTCTTAGGAGTCCTACGTCCAGTTCCTGAGCAACAACTCAGGATTTCACTAACTAGGGTACAGTCCCCCTATGGACACTACAACACCCAGCTCAGCTGGTCTTCCTTCACCCCAGAAGGGAACAATAACACCCTGGATACCCCACCAGATCCTCCTTCACATCCGAAGGGAAACAGCACCCTAGATCCCACCAGGTCTTCCTTCACACACTAAGGGAAACACAACAAAGAGAATAGAATGAATTCAAGCCCCTAGATCAAGCTTTTACAAGCAAGGATCTGAAGCAACAAGCACTGAGAGCAAGAGATCTAAACAAGGCACACTCTCAGAACTACACAGGCTCTCTTAGAAATTCTATTACAGTACAGAGAGCGAAGAGCTAAAGATGATGAGGAATGAGATTCTTGGCTCTAGACTTCTTGCAGAAGAATTTGAATGCTTGTATATGTCTGATACTTGTTCTCCACTACATAACTGCTCATTCTTCTCTTCTGTTTTGAATTTATATCTTCTTTTGAAATACGGCCGTTGAAGTAACCGTTGTCTCTCAGATTGGTAGACGTTAGACTGCTTGACATCTGGAAGCTTCAACAATCATTTATCCATTTGAGCACGCATGGAGATAAGGTCTTCTGGCGTCTATATGGTCCAACGTTATATGACAGAATATCTTTAGGACCCTGCACATATTAAATGCTAGAACAGTAGACAGCTAGGCTGTCTCTTGGTGTCAGTAAACGTTGATATGAATATTCACCAAAATAGCAATGCCAAGTAGCTTGTTCTAAAAGATGTTGACAGAATATGCACGATAATGAAAAGATATCATCTGTATGCATGCAGAGATACGTTCTGTCTTCATTAAATGCACAGCAGTCAGACAGATAACAAAAGACTTTGACTATTCAACGCTTTAAAATAAATGTCAAGTCGATATAAACCATAAAGTCGTTGTCTATATGACTTATGAAATCGTTATGATCAAGTCAATTTGACCAAGTCGTTATGAGTCATAGCAAATCGTTACATTTACTGAAGGATTCAGTATGAATACTTAACAAATTGTTATAGAACGCAAGTCGTTGTGTTCACCGAAGAAATCGTTGTGATACACTTAACAAATCGTTATAGAAAGTAAGTCGTTGTGTTCATCGAAGAAATTGTTGTGAAACACTTCACAAATCGTTATAGAAAGCAAGTCGTTTTGTTCACCGAAGAAATTGTTGAGAAACACTTAGCAAATCATTATAGAAAGCAAGTCGTTGTGCTCACCGAAGAAATCGTTGTGAAACACTTAACAAATCGTTATAGAAAGCAAGTCGTTGTGTTCACCGAAGAAATCGTTGTGAAACACTTATCAAATCGTTATGAGCTTTAAAGAAATCGATGCGCGAAGCAAATCGTTATGAGTTCTAAACAAATCGTTGCAAAAAGCAAGTCGCTGCGAATTCTAAAGAAATCGTTATGATGACTTAATAAATTGTTACGGCGAGCAAGTCGTTGCGAATTCAAAAGAAATCGTTATGATGACTTAAGAAATCGTTACGGCGAGCAAGTCGTTGCGAATTCTAAAGAAATCGTTATGATGACTTAAGAAATCGTTACGGCGAGCAAATTGTTGCGAATTCTAAAGAAATCGTTATGATGACTTAAGAAATCGTTACGGCGAGCAAGTCGTTATGAGTTCTGAAGAAATCGTTGCGATGACTTATAGAATCGTTGTGAGAACGATTTGTTTGTAATCAAACGATGTCACAGTAAAGAAGTCGTTCAGACACTTAAGAAATCGTTATGAATTCAAATCGTTATAGCACTAAAGGAAGTCGTTGTGACTTTCAACAGAAGTCGATGTGGACTTACAGAAATATGATCTTGACAAGATAAAAGCTTTAGAAAGGTAATACTTACCAATATTGGCTTGTTTGACCTTGGTATATTTCCTATACTTAAGACTTATGAAGAATGTGTTAGAACTTTTATGATAGGGTTTTGTTTGGTTTTGTTAATCACCAAAATAAATATGTAATTAATTAAAATTACATGGGGACAGACTGACCATCAATCTCCCCCTTTTGGTGATGACAAACTTAACAATAAGCATGAATAAAGAATCTGAATTTTTGCAGAATGTATTTCAGACATGTTAAGTATTTTTCTCCCCCTTTTTGTCATTAAGCAAAAAGATAATCTGAGACAAAGAATGAAGAGAAAGGATAAGCAGAGACAAGAAAATGTAGTTTATTCATTCTGAGGAGGTACAGGTAAGTAATTAGCAGGAGATAAAAGAGAGGCAAAATGAGAAATAATCTCCCAGGCCTGCTCTTCTTGCCTCTCAAAGAAAGTCTTGAAGGGTCCAAGGCCAACAGATTAATTTGGTCCCATAGAGGGAGCCATTCTTTTTAGGTGAAGGACCAACTGAGCTTCAAGGAAATCATTGTACGGATCTCTGTCCAAGGATACCTTGTAGTAGGTGACTTTTCCAAAGCTAGCACAAGTAAGAAACTGATTAAGGGAAACATGATAGAAGATCTACCTATGCTTCAATTCCTGGCGCATGGCGACATAGACTTTGTACCTTTCCACCCAATTTGAAGAGGATCATTTACAAGGTGGAGGGAATTCATATCCAGAAAGGTTGCAGCTGAGATTGGAGGGTGGCCTTCCCTGGCTATGGTTACGTTTGTATCCGACAATTGCTGAGCAGATAAGGAATAGAACTTGGCCCACCCTGCAGGTGTCAGTCTTTCACATTCTGACAAGGCAGGGGCTAGAATCTCAGCACGGATGTGGCCTAGGTGGTAATTCCCTAAAGATAAATCTGGGGAAAGCTACCACACTGCCCTTCTGAACTTTGATTCTACCCATCACTCGCGCAAAATGATCAAAAATAACTGAGCCCACTAGTGTATCCATGAGCAAAGAGTGAAGGGGAGGAAGATATGTAGCCTCTGGCAGCTGAAGAGTAACGAAGTCTACTTGAATTCCTGCAGTGCCAAGCTCAGGTCCAAGATTTCGGATGGCTTGCCTGAACTGACTGAGTTGGACTTCAGGTAAACGATGAAGATACCTATAATCATTAAACATGTTGAATTGCCTGATCATCTTAATCTCTTTCTGGATGAAGGGAGCCCAGGAGTTGTTATGGTGGAGCAGAAACCTTTCTGACAAGGTGAGAGAGTGATCCCTGGGAGGAAACACTTCAGATCTAGCAGAGAAAAACTTGTTGTAGAGGACCTTATTTGAGCGTGCCCATTCTTCTTCAGATAGGGATTGAGCAGAAGAGAAGATCTTGGCCTTGACAACCTTGGTAAGAGAGGTGTAAGGTCGGATGGTGTAAGGCCCTCGAATTTCCATCGCATTTTTTTTGTGTCGTGTGTGTGAATATTGTGCTTGTGTATGTATGTATGTATCTACGTATGTATTAATTAGTATACTTATGTGTGTATGTGTATAATTTAGATATAAATAATCTATGTATTGCTTGATGGTATTGTGTGTGCACAATACCATATAGATATTATATGTATATATACATGATGTGCATGGTTTCTGCATGTTTTAGAGTTCTGGCCGAAGGCCAGATTGGCGTCAATATCCGTAGACGTCGATGTTGTGTCGGTGTCAACCCTATGGACGCCAACACTAAGTCCAGTGTCCAGCGATGTGGACGCCAATTTCTCTGACCTGCATGCGTTGCATACTTGAAATTCCAGAAGCAAGCCACCCCAACCATTGGGGAGCTGTCCCCAATGGTCTGAAAGGCCATCTTGTCACCCCTGCGTGATAGGAGAACCCCCTCTCCTATATACAAACCCATTTTTACAACCCTAAGCCTTCTCTTTGCCCCTTTGCAAGAGAGGAAGAAGAGAAAGGAGTGAAACCCTATTTTCGGACTGTGAGAAACCCTCACCTTTGCAACCCAAAATCTGAAGTTCTGAAGCTTGATTCGGCCACCTGCTGCATTAAGGAGCTTACTGGATCATCGAGGAAGGCATCCCTGACCTCGGATTGCACTGGAGCTTGCTCAAGAACCCGGAAGAAGGCCATCTTGGAGGCTGGTTGGGAACTTCTTGGGACAGCCCAAGGAGAGCTTCACCAAGCCTTTTGATCCCTTTGGAGTATACCTAAAAGGCAAGTACCCTACCCATAACGTCCATGTATGTGTCTAGGTTGGTTTTATCATTTTTGTGCATTTTCCCTCGTGTCCTAGATCCCCCAATTCACCCTATCTTTGGAGCTCGGATCTGTGTTTTGCACAGACCTGAACTTAACGGCAATATCTGTTGTCGTTAAGATCATGCTTAGCGTCCAATGATTGTGTTGTTAACATTAATTAGTGGCCATAGCTTGCCGTTAAGTTCATCTGAGCAGAACAGCAAGCTGTTCTGCCCTTCTATATGATTAATTTCGATATGTTTCACGATGAGGATATAATGTAATCTCTTATATGCTATGTACACTAGCTAATGTGATGGATGGGAATGTGAATGTACACTTATTTTGTGGATGGTAGAGCTTATTTACATATTTAAAAGCATGTGGAAGAATGTTCATGTGTATGTTCTCACCATTATCCTGATAATCCGTGGTAAAATCATGTTGCCCTAATTTTGTTAGACCATGTATGTACAACCCTGTCTGTGCTCTGAATTTCTGGAATTTTCCATGCTTGTATGATTTATTGAATTTTCTGTTTTGGGAAATAGAAATCATGCGTAGGTCACGATAAATCTTCCGTAAATTGTGTATTGCCCAATAAATTCGGGAATAAATCATGTGGCTATGCATGCTAGGGTTCAGACAGTGAGTTGTTAAATTTGTGATTGGTGTTCAACTCCATGCTAACTTGAATTGTGGATAGTATGTGAATTCGATGTTAGATTTTCTGTAATTACGTTTTAGGTTAGAAAAATCTAAAAATTTGCATGTGGGATCCTAAACCCGAAATCAGCTAGTGGTTAAAATTTCAGGTCATTTGGACAAGTATATGACGCAATATAAATTTTCTATGTAGAAATGCGAAATGTATGCATGCCGTTGCAAAAATGATTTAATTCTGTTTATTTCAACCTGAAGGGTGAAATTCCCTGAGTGTAAAATTTCTGTAATTGTAGTGTCATGTCAGGAAAATAGAGCCCCACATGTGTGAATGAGTGAATGAGTGAGATGTGAGTGTCATGTGCTAAACTAAGTGCTTAAATCGGAAAACGTGTAATGTGTAAATTGTGCCAAGTGTGACACTGCTTCCACAGAGGGCAGTGGAACCGTATCAGGGAAAAGTCCCCCTGAGAAGGTTCAATGTGTTGTGACCCTAAGGGCATTAGGGGGAAATCCTGGAGGTGGACAAGTACCACTGGTTAGGGTGGAGACTTGTTCTCCCGGTCTGCGCAGTCCAAGAGTCGCCATTGTATTGCCTAGATGGCGTCTATGTGATGTGATGTGTTGTGTCCTTCTTTGGTGGTTTGGACTATGTGTCACGGCACTAAATGTGAATGTGTAAATGTGTATGTGTTCATGTGAAAAATGTGAATGTGAACAATGTGTAAAAGTGCATGTGTAAAGTGTGAAATATGCGAATTTGAAATTGTGTAAAAATGTGAAACCAAAATGTGAGGATGTGAGTTTGTAATCCATGTTATGACAATCTGAAATCATGCTTAAACAGTAGCTTTACTATGTTATGATCATGTTTATGTATGCAAAATGCCTAGAATCCATGCTAGGGATAATTGTTAAGCATATATAAACAACTTCCATACTTGGTTGTTCACATGTTGTGATTTAATCGTTGTTGTAGCTCTCATGTGTTAGATTATGGTTGCTAAAGCATGTAAAACCAGCAAGCTTAAAGCATGTAAAATGGTTACGTATATGCGTAGGAATGTGTAGATTCCATGTTAGGTATGTTTCTTTCATGCATGCTCGGGAATTCATGTTAATGGCTTTCATGTCTTAGTTGGTTGAAGGTAGATTTTTATGTGAGGAATGAATAGAAAGCATGTGATAGGTGATTCTATTTTAGGAAATCTGAAAGCATAGTCCATGTGTTTAAATTGTAGATTCACCATGATAGGTTGTAAATTTAATGTCAAGCATGCTACATGTTGTGTCTTGTGAATGTGTATGTAGAACCTACTATGATATGTGCATGTACGGTATGTGTAGAATTACTTGCGGAGTCTTTTAGACTCACTACTTGCTTCGGCGTACAGGTGTAGTTGGTGACGAGACACTTGTGGAGGAGACGTTGGAGACCGACTCCGAGCGTGGAGATTAGAGTGTTGGAGTACTTGTGACATTTTGTGATTTTCATAGTATGTAAATTGAACATTGTACTAGCATTATCATGGAAGAATGTATAAGTATGGACATCTATGTATTTGATTTTCAGCAATTTAATTATGTGGACTTTTAGCTCTTTAAATGTTATCGAAACATGTATGTTAAATGTGGATGATGAATGAAATGAAGACAGTGGTTCTTTTACTTCCGCTACTCTGTTCTTATATTCACGTGTATCTCAGCTGAATGTCATTGTTGGGTAAATGTCCCACTGTGATGACGCTCGCTATACCGACGTGGGTTGGTATAACCGTACCGGTATAATGAGGGTCGTCGCAGAGATTGGTATCAGAGCGACCGGTTGAGATTGCACATGAATATACCTAAGTCATCATCCCCATTACATGCTAAGTCTACATAGGAATGTCCACATGTGTAAAATTGATTAATAATGAATGAAAAGTAGATAAGAAAATGGTTAGAAAACTTAGTAACCTAGCTCTAATGGTGGCTGAAATTTATTACAGCCATGGCTTCGAGAGGTAGGCGTGGCGGAGCGCCGGCCCGTGAGGACGAGCCGAGACGTGACGAGCGGGCGGAGCAGCAGGCCCCGGCACCGCAAGGTCCTGTACTTCCCCCACCGCCGCCTGTGGATTATGGAGTATTCATGCAAGGTCTGGTGCAAGCCATGCAGACGCAGGCTCATACCCAGGCAGCACTCCAGGCTCAGTTGGAGGCTCAGGTTAGACTAATAAAATGATTAATATCTGTTTTATTTAATTATGTGATATTGTGTTGATTGTGTATTGTTTGTTGTGATGTAGCAGGCTCAAGTACCAGCTCAGGACCATGGTGGACCTTCTACCATGGAAAGATTCAAGAGGATGCTGCCACCCTCTTTTAAGGGGGAGAGCGATCCGTTGTTGGCTGAAAGCTGGATGAGGGAGATAGAAAAGATCTTCCGAGCCATCAGGTGTGCAGATGAGGATAAGGTTACATTGGCCACCTACATGCTACAGGTATGCTTTAGTTTATATGCTTGTATGTTTGTTAAGCTAGATTTGTTTAGATGGTGCTTATGAGCGGTGTACTGCAGGAAAGAGCTGATGTATGGTGGGCTTCATTGCTGCGTACCCGGTTTGAGGACGGAGCTATCGATGTTGCTTGGGACGAGTTCGTGAGGCTCTTTCGGGCCAAGTTCGTCCCCGAGCATGTGCAAGATCGGATGGAGCAGGAATTCCTATCTTTGGCTCAAGGCTCCATGACTGTGCTGGAATATGAGGCAAGATTTTCTGAACTCTCTAAATATGCACCTCACATCGTGGCAGACGAGCGCAGGAAGACAAAGAAGTTCGTGATGGGACTCAAGCCATCACTGCGGACGAGACTCGTGGCATTTGACCACCGCACGTTGGACGAGGCCCTCAGTGCTGCTTGTAGGCAGGAGGGAGAGATGGAGCAATACCTGGAAGAAAAGAAAGCTTCGCAGAAGAGGCCAGCAGCGACATTCCAACGGCAAGACAAGAAGAAAGCAGTGTACCAGACACCGCAGCGATCCGTGGCAGTCGGCAGTTCTCAGGTACCCTCTGTACGTTCCCCTGGTGTGAAGAAAGAGTGTCCCCACTGTGGGAAGACACATGGTGGTACCGAATGTTGGATGATTAAGGGCAAGTGCTTGAAGTGCGGAAGCAGCGACCACAAGATCAAGGATTGCCCAAGACTTCAGCAGGGAGTCCAGCGCGGAGCGCCAGCCCAGCGGTAGCGGCAGCAGCGCCAGCTACAGGAAGGCCTCGAGCCCCAGCTCAAGTGTTTGCTTTAGCTCGCGAGGACACCGAGCAGGCGGAGCATGTCACCGAAGGTACGGTTTTGCTTTTAGGTGTGCACGCTCGGGTTTTGTTTGATACGGGTGCTACTCACTCGTTCATTTCCGAGCTGTTCGCTAGGCAGTTAGCCCTAGAGTCAGGCATAGAGTCTGAGGATTTAGAGGTCCCTTTGTCTGTGCACACCCCTGCGGGTACGGTATCGACTAGGAAGTGCATTCCGTCGTTACCTGTGTGCATTGAGGATAGAATCCTAGATGAGTGTTTCTTCTTGCTAAAGATGAAGGACTATGATGCTATTCTTGGTCTGGATTGGCTAGAGGAGCACTATGCGTTAGTGGATTGTCGCCGGAAGAGGATTGTTTTCCGCATTCCTGGTGAGGACGAGTTCTCTCATCCCTTGCCAAGGAACTTGGCGGGAAAGTTAGTCATCTCTGCCATGAAGGCGATGCGCATGGTGAACAAGGGTTGTGACGCTTTTCTTGCCAGCGTGGTACTAGTGCCAGAGGCTGATGAGTCACCTACTCTTGCAGAGATTGAGGTAGTGCAGGATTTTCCAGACGTCTTTCCTGATGATTTGTCTGGTTTGCCACCGGATAGAGAGATAGAGTTTACCATAGAGTTGCTTCCGGGCACCTCTCCTATCTCGAAGGCTCCATATCGGATGGCACCTGCGGAGTTAGCCGAGTTGAGGAGGCAGTTGCAAGAGTTGCTAGATAAGGGATTTATTCGCCCTAGTGTTTCCCCTTGGGGCGCACCTGTATTATTCGTCAAGAAGAAAGACGGGTCACTTAGGTTATGCATTGACTACAGGAAGCTGAACCAAGTGACTGTGAAGAACAGGTATCCCTTACCTCGTATTGATGATTTGTTTGACCAGTTGCGAGATGCATCAGTCTTTTCTAAGATTGACTTGCGATCTGGTTATCATCAGTTGAGGATTCGGAGTGAGGATGTGTCCAAGACGGCGTTTAGAACCGTTATGGACATTATGAGTTTTTGGTCCTTCCTTTCGGATTGACCAATGCCCCTGCAGCGTTCATGGATCTCATGAACAGGGTGTTTAGGCCTTATTTAGATAGCTTTGTCGTAGTGTTTATTGATGATGTGCTGGTTTACTCTCCGGACGAGGCCACACACCGTCAGCATTTGAGGATAGTGTTAGAGGTTCTTCGTGAGCACAAGCTGTATGCTAAGTTCAGCAAGTGCGATTTTTGGTTGCGCGAGGTTCATTTCCTCGGGCATGTTATCTCCGGTGCTGGTGTTGCAGTGGATCCAGCAAAGGTCCAGGCAGTTATGGATTGGGAGGTTCCCAAGACCCCTTCGGAGATTCGTAGTTTTATTGGTTTAGCTGGTTACTATCGGCGATTTATTGAGGGATTTTCATCCATCGCCGCCCCTTTGACTCAGCTTACCAGAAAGGGAGTGAAGTTTGTTTGGTCCGAGAAGTGTGAGAGTAGTTTTCAATTATTGAAGACTAAGCTCACGACAGCCCCGGTGTTAGTCTTACCGAGCGGTGTAGAGGGTTTTGCTATCTACACGGATGCGTCTCGGATTGGTTTAGGCTGTGTGCTCATGCAGCAGGAAAGGGTAGTGGCTTATGCTTCTCGTCAGTTGAAGGAGCATGAGAAGAACTATCCGACTCATGACTTGGAGCTCGCAGCAGTGGTTCATGCACTAAAGATCTGGAGGCACTATCTTTATGGTGTCAGATTTGAGGTGTTTACCGACCACAAGAGCTTAAAGTATCTTTTCTCCCAAAAGGAATTAAACCTGAGGCAGAGAAGATGGATTGAGTTCTTGAAGGACTATGACTTCGACCTTCAGTATCACCCTGGAAAGGCGAATGTTGTAGCAGATGCTCTGAGTAGAAAGAGGCCATCTCTCCAGCAGGATTGGAAGATGTTGGAGGATGCGGCTTGCGCGTTGACTGAGTTAGAGCCATCGCTATGCCAGGCTTTTGTAGCTCAGTTATCTCTTAGGTCCTCGGTTTTGGATGAGGTGATCGAGCAACAGGGAGCCGACCCTAGACTCTTAGAGTTAGTGGGCAAGGCAGGCATTGCTCGTGATGAGGACGGTGTGATTAGATTTCAGCACCGTGTTTGTGTCCCCGATTTAGTAGATGTCCGTGAGCATGTGTTAGCGGAGGCTCATAGATCGCGATTCTCTATTCATCCGGGTAACACTAAGATGTATCAGGATCTGAAGAGATCATTTTGGTGGTCCGGTATGAAGAGGGATGTAGCGGATTATGTATCCCGGTGTTTAGTATGCCAGCAAGTGAAGGCCGAGCGACAGCGACCATCCGGCCTTATGCAAAGGATGGACATCCCAGTGTGGAAGTGGGAAGCTGTCACTATGGACTTTGTTTGGGTTTGCCTCGATCTAGAAGGGGCAATGACTCGATTTGGGTAGTTGTAGATAGATTCTCGAAGACTGCTCATTTCTTGCCTATGAAGAAGAAGCAGTCAGTAGAGAGTTTAGCTAGATTGTATGTTAGTGGTATCATTAGATTGCATGGTGTGCCGAAGTCGATCATTTCGGATCGAGATCCGAGATTTACTTCGAGGTTGTGGAAGGGTCTTCAGGATGCTTTAGGTTCGGAGCTGAAGCTCAGTTCGGCGTTTCATCCCCAGACTGATGGACAGTCCGAGAGGACTATCCAGACGCTCGAGGATATGCTGAGAGCATGTGTGCTGGATTGGAAGGATGATTGGGAGCGCCATCTACCTCTAGTGGAGTTCGCATACAACAACAGCTTTCATGCAAGTATTGGTATGGCTCCATTCGAGGCGTTGTATGGTAGGCCCTGCAGATCTCCTTTATGTTGGGAGGAGACTGGTGATAGGCAGTTGATCGGTCCGGAGTTAGTTCAGGAGACTTTGGATAAGGCCCAGCTTATCAGGAAGAGGCTTGTTTGTTGGGGTTCAGATGGGTGGATGGATCAGATCTAGAAGGGGGGGTTGAATAGATCTAACACCAATTAACGCGGAAGCTTAAGCAATTAAAAATTACTTCAAATCAGAGATCAATTCACCCAAACAATTTACTGATCTGAGGTGTGATTAGTGTGTGTGAGCAAATCAATTAGTAGTGTGAACGAAATCCCTATGCATGCATCTAGCGAGATACAAAAACAAACCATAATTCAAACCATTGCACAGAGGATTTTTAGGTGGTTCAGAAATCACCTCCAGTGACTCCTACGTCCACCCCTCATACAGTGAGGCCACACAACTCAAAATCTTGAGTACAACTCACACAGGAGCACGATGACTAAAAACACCCTTGAGCACGACGACTCAAGAAACACCTGGAGCACGACGGCTCCAAACTGAGCACGACGGCTCAAAACAACAACCGGAGTACGACGACTCCAAATTGAGCACGACGGCTCAAACCACACAGTGAGTGCGACGACTTACAAACCAGAGCTCGACGGCTCAGAGTACAAAAGCTAGATCAAACACAAAAGAGATCAGATCCTCTAGAAATGATCTGATTCCAAACAGATCCGTACACAGAAAATTTGTGCAGAACTTCATGCATAAATCTCACAGACGAAATAAGGAAGAACAAACTCTGAGATGAGGGAAATAGATGTAGAAAGAGTGTTCTTCGATGAAGAGGCCTTGCAGAGACTTCAATTGAGGAGGCTTGATGGAAGTCGATGGAGATTCTCCTCAATTGGCGATGCTCTGCTTTGATGGCATCTGAAATGCCAGAAATCCTTCTTCTCCTGAGCCTCTTCAGTTGGATCAGTTCCCTTGCCTTGCACAGCAACCTTCTCTCCAGGGATTCCCCTTGATTCCTTTATCCTTCCTCTTGAAAGGATGGCTTGTAGCTTCTAGAGATGGAGACAGATCAGGAGAACCCCCTTTGGCCGCCAAAAGGCTTCTTCTGGAAGTGTATGGGTTCTCATGCCTTTGGGGTACAAGGAACATGGGTATTTATAGCCCCATATGTCCATAAAGTGTCTTGGGGTACTTGGGCACAGAACCCTAGGTCAAATCCCCTAAATCCCAAGCAGCCACGTGTCCAGGAGAAACTTTAAGTCACAGAGTTTCTGGAGTGTGTCGACCTGCCCTGAACTAGTGTCGACCTGCTGTCCCATTTCTGCAAAACTGGTCTGCTGGAAACTGGGTCTAGTGTCGACCTGCCCTGAGCTAGTGTCGACCTGCCCTTCTGGAATCTGGGACTAGTGTCGACCTGCCCTGAGCTAGTGTCGACCTGCCCTTCTGGAATCTGGGACTAGTGTCGACCTGCTTTGATCTAGTGTCGACCTGCTGTCCTAGTCTGGCAACTGGGTCTTCTGGAATCTGGGACTAGTGTCGACCTGCCCTGATCTAGTGTCGACACTACCAAGACAAAAATGTGTGAACCTGAAAATATAACACATAAACTATTAGTACAAGATATTATAATTAAAATATGAGATATTAAACATCAAAAACATGTTGTTTAAGCATTATTGTGATATGTATAAGATGTATATCATGTTCAACATATCATCATCAAATCAGAACATGTCATCATCAAAATCACAATATGTCATTATTAAAATCACAACATGTCTTCATTAAGATCATAATATCTCATCATTAACATCATGATATGTCATCATCAATATCACAGTATGTCATCATCAAAATTAAGGTATGAGTGATGTTCATTGGATATCATTAAAATACAACTTTAAAAAGTTCCAAGACACACTCAACCAACAATCTCCCCCTTTTGATGATGACAAAACATATCTCCCTTGACTGCAATAACTCCCCTTGACCATATTCATCCTTTGAACTTTCTCCCCATAAAGAACATTCTCCCCTTAGAAACTTTTACTTTCTCCCCCTTCCAAAACTTTTACTTTCTCCCCCTTTCAAGGAACTTTCTCCCCCTTTTTGACAGCATCAAAAAGATAGACAAGAGAGAGACACAATGATGGTTGGAGACCAAAAGATAACAAGTGGGAAATGAAGGTTCATAAATGATCAAAATAAGTGAGGCAAAGTGATATTGTCAAATGAGAGAAACGATAATGTTTTTTGTTATTGTGCAACAAAGTTTAATCACAAAGACACACTCAACACAAAGAATAGCAAATTATAATGAGCTGAATGTAGTTAAAATAATGATGCAAATGTGAAGAAAAGTGACCTAATGAATGAGCAGAAATATTTAACAAGGATGTTAGGAGCTTTAAGTTTAACACAATGTAAAATAATAGGTCTAAACTCAGTAGACATGAACTTAATTAAGGTCTTAAGCATTTCTATCTTGTCTTTTTTATTTTCTTTCAATTTTAACTGGGAAAGAATACAAGAATAAATTAGTTAAATCTCACTTTTCAGTGCAAGAGATCACATTGATCAGATGCAAGACCTCCTGATTACTCAGTGGTTTAACTTTCATTATCTTATACAGAGTTGAAAATTTTGATTTCCACTTTTTGACGCGAAACAAATCACTTGTTAAGTGAAATGGCCCGGTTACTCAGTGGTTCAAGCATTTGCATTGCTCTGTTTGTATCTTTTCAGATTGATCATTTTTCTTTTCATATTTTGCAGGAATATGTTTGCTTTGACCAGAGAAGTCAAGACTATGAATTTAGAGAGATTATTCTTAACATGTGGTAAAAATAAGGCTTAAACATACACAAGTGAAATATTAAAGCCACTCATGTGCCTATAATAGTGTTTTGCAAATCATTTTAAAAACATTCAGTATTATGATTGCTTAACCTTAAATGATACTGAATCTTTGAAATTAAACTAAATGCACAATGAGTTTAGTTTCAATGTCTTAATTCTCTCATAAGAAAATAGCACAAGGACTCAAAAATTCTGATAATTTTGGGGTTCAAGATAGACAACAATTGTCAAGAGAAATTAGTGAAGAATAGACAATAACTCCCCCTCAACAAATACTCCCCCTCAATAATTGCATAAAAGAATCTTGATACTTGGCGGAGACATGTACTCACGCATAGTGAAAGTGTCCAGACAAGCTTAACTTGCCTTTCTTCAAATCACTATTTGATATACCAAGAATACCAATGCAATGTGAGAGTGAGGAATTTATGAGCAAGAATATTTGTCAACAAACTGAATGGGAGTTGATGATGAATCAGATATGACAGAATATTTTTCCAGCAAATTTCTCCAGCATTTCACTCAAAGATTCTTTCGAATTCACTCCCCCATAAGATATGCATGATATGAAATGATCATTTAAGCAATTCAGATATGTTCATTTCAAGCAATTTGCACAGAAAGAGTATGAACATGATCAAGCATATTTCAACAGGCAATTTATTGAAGGAGAAGAATTTTGCAAAGACTCAAAATAAAGTTTTTGAGATTTTCATTTTGCTTGATGACCTTTATGCAGAAAAGACTATTGATACTTGGCAGAGAATTTTTCTCACGCATGATGATAGTTTCCAGACAAGCCTAACTTGTCCTTTCACATTTCACCATTTGATATACCACATAGTCACTGCAAAAAGAGTCATTTACACTTTATTTTTAGCATGAAATTCATTGCATTTATTGAAAACATTTTTGCACTTTTTCAAATTTATTCTCTCTTAATATGTGCATGGAATGAAAAAGCTAGCAAGCAATTCACACATGATTATGCACACCATTAGCTTTAAGCATAACATGACTTTTGGTACTTGGAGGAGTATTTTACTCACGCATAATGATAGTTTCCAAACCAGCTTAACTTGTTTTTCCACATGTCATCATTTGATATACCAAAAAGTCAAATCAGTTGGCATGCACACAGAATCATGGTCATAGTTAAGCAAGCATGATAACATAAGCATGATTCCAATTGTTATGACATAAAGTTCATTGTTGGGAGTAGCATTGAAACACATTTCTCATTGATCAGATAAAAATTAAACATTCATTCCAATTCAAGCAATTCAAGTTTGAAATGATAAAGAAATTTTACGTGAACAGTCTTCATTTCTTTCTCAAAGATTTTACCTGTGTTCTCCAATCATTTCTAGTCTTGCACAGCCAATATCTTGAATCCATTTACAATGTATGGTTGCAAGACTTCTCAGCTTACTGATCAAGCTGGTTTTGGGACCCACACTTGTTTGGGTCCTGCAATGAAATCAATGTTAGATTGCAACAAAGATTTCTGAATCCAAAATGCTTTTAATTTTTGTATAGATGCATTTCTTTCATTGATAGAACTATGAGCAGAATTAGTTTCATATTTTCTTTTTGCCTTGATCAATGCATCTATGTTTTCATGAAGTTTTATATTTTTTGGATTTTTAATATGAGCAAAAACAAAATGACTTTGTGCAACATTTCTATGCCTGTACACATGGAATTTCTGAACATTTTCAGTATGAACATGATGTTTATTCCTATGTGTATGAGCATATGCATTAGACTGGAATTTCTGAGCATGCACAACAAAATCATTTCTGTACCAACAGTCCCTAGAAATATGACCAATTTTATGACAATGAAAGCATTGGACTGATTTGGCATGTTTATTGAAATTTTGATTTCTATTCCAGCAATGTTTGGCAAGATGACCAGGTTTATTACAATTAAAGCAAATGAGAGCATTTTTACCTGGTACTTACCTTCGCATGTATGCATTTGCTGAAATCTCCTTTTCATGTGAGGAGGCTTACCATGAGGAGAAGGAGGTACCTTTTTGTAGCTCTTGGCATGATGTGAATTTGGAATTTACCTTGGAGCTTTTTGGATTGATGGAGGAAGTAGATGAGTCCTCTTGACAGTAGCATTCCTCTCTTTCCTGTCTGTTTCTGAACAAGAACTTGCACTAGCTTTTCATTAGACTTAGAAGAGTTCTTGTTTGCAGCAGTTTTAACAAATGTTACTTTGTTTTATTTCCATTTTTCTTATCTCTCACAGAAGCAAGACTTGTGTTTTTAGTATTTTTCAATTCATATCCAAGCTTCTGTTTTTCACTTTTAATGCAACAACTTTTTTTTCTGAAATTTGAAGTTTATTTAGCATGACATCCAAACCATTTTTCATCTTGTTCTTTTCATTTTCAAATTGAGCAATTTGTTTTTCCAAATTGGCAATTTTATTACTCAAATTGCTACATTCATTGTCCAATGGTTTGTCATGGTACAAGCATTCAATCTTCCTTTTTAAATGATGATTTTTCTTCAACAAGTTGTTTGCATCTTTCATTTATTTGATGATCATGAGCCATATTAGAAATTTGTTTGTTTAATTGATCATTATCAAATTTGAAATTGTTATTGAGATCAATCAATTCTTCTTTTTCATTTTCCAGATCAATGACTTTTGATTTCAATAGCTCATGGTTTTCTTTCAATCCATTCAGTTTAGTTTCACAGATTTGGACTTCATCTTCCAAATTCTCTTTTTCAGAATTTAATTTTTCAACTTCATTTTTCAAATTCTCATTTTCTTCTGAAAAATCTTTATCATTGTTCTGGAGCAATTCAAGTGTCTTTGTTAAATTTTCAATTTCTTTATGGCAATGTTTTAAAGTCTTTTTCAAATCTTTATTCTTAGTGTTCAGCTTTGCATTAAGATTTTGTATCTTCTCACAGAACTCAATTAATTCAACATAAGACATGCCTTCATCTGCATCAGAATCAGAATTAGAATTCATAAATGGATCTGGAATTGATTTACCTGATCTTGTAGACTCATTTGAACTCTTGTTTTCTTGAGAGGATGCAGAATGCTCTGAGCTCTTGGAATGTGCAGTTAGAGCCAAAGTCTTTTGAATTGTTGATTTTCTGGATTCATTGAAGCTGTTATTTGCCAATAAGTGCTTTTGAATCTCTTTTGCTCCTTTTCTTTGTGAATCCTTTCCATCACTGTTGTTGGCCATAAAGCATAACTCTTCATTTGCTGAACTTGAAGAGTTTTCTTCTTCATCCTCACTTTGGTCTTCATCCGACCAAGTTGCAATCATGGCTTTTGGCTTCTTCAATTTGTTGTTTTTCTCGCATTTGTCCTTTTTAATCTCAGACACTCACTTTTCATGTGTCTTTCTTGTTGTACCTGTAGGAAACAATATCTTCATCAGTTTTTTGATTTCTACTAGCATTAAAATTTGAAGAAAGGGCATTCCTTTTACTAGAAGAATATTTTTTCTTTCCATTGAATTTTCCTCTTCTTGATTTTAAAAATTTTCTGAATTGTCTAGTCATGATGTCAAGTTCATCCTCATTAGACTCAGACTCATTAGAACTTGATGTTTCTTGATCTTTCTCTTTGTTGCTTGATGAAGCCTTAAGTGCTACTTGTTTAGCCTTAAGCATGTGTTCTTCATTTCTCTTCAGATTTATTTCATAAGTCATTAAAGATCCTATGAGTTCATCCAAAGAGATTTTGGATAAATCCTTAGAATCTTCAATCACTGTAGCCTTTGTGTGCCAAACAGATGATAGAGAGTGCAAAGTTTTTCTTACCAGATCAGCATCAGTGTATTCCTTACCTAATGCCTTCAGTCCATTGACAATTATCAAAAACCTAGCAAACATTTCAGAAATCGATTCATCAGATTTCATCATAAACAATTCATATTCAGAAACAAGTATGTTTGCTTTGATTTCCCTAACTTGAGATGTTCCCTCATACATTCATTCAAGTTTATCCCACATTTCTTTAGCAGATTTACACATGGATATTCTTGAATATTCTTTAGGGTGGACTGCACACTGAAGCATGTTCATGGCACTGTAATTAAGAGTAGCTTTCCTAATCTGCTCTCTAGTCCAATTTTCCTCATCTCCCTGATTTTCATAAGGACCCACTTCAACAATCCTCCAGATTTCATAGTTTTGGGCCCTAAGAAAAACTTGCATGCGACTTTTCCAGTATGAATAATCAGACCCATCAAAATATGGTGGTCTATTAATGGAATGGCCTTCAGCTACAAATCCTCGAGAATTCATCAATTAGAATTAAATGAAGAAAGAGCAAGTAAACAATTCAAGCAATTAATACAAAGATCAAACAGAAGCAATCAAATCAGATCAGAGATAGACATTAACCCGCTCTGATACCAATTGTTGGGGTTCGGATGGGTGGATGGATCAGATCTAGAAGGGGGGGTTGAATAGATCTAACACCAATTAACGCGGAAGCTTAAGCAATTAAAAATTACTTCAAATCAGAGATCAATTCACCCAAACAATTTACTGATCTGAGGTGTGATTAGTGTGTGTGAGCAAATCAATTAGTAGTGTGAACGAAATCCCTATGCATGCATCTAGCGAGATACAAAAACAAACCACAATTCAAACCATTGCACAGAGGATTTTTAGGTGGTTCGGAAATCACCTCCAGTGACTCCTACGTCCACCCCTCACACAGTGAGGCCACACTACTGAAAACCTTGAGTACAACGCACACAGGAGCACGACGACTCCAAACACCCTTGAGCACGATGACTCAAGAAACACCTGGAGCACGACGACTCCAAACTGAGCACGACGGCTCAAAACAACAACCGGAGTACGACGACTCCAAATTGAGCACGACGGCTTAAACCACACAGTGAGTGCGACGACTCACAAACCAGAGCTCGACGGCTCAGAGTACAAAAGCTAGATCAAACACAAAAGAGATCAGATCCTCTAGCAATGATCTGATTCAAAACAGATTCGTACACAGAAAATTTGTGCAGAACTTCATGCACAAATCTCACAGACGAAATAAGGAAGAACAAACTCTGAGATGAGGGAAATAGATGTAGAAAGAGTGTTCTTCGATGAAGAGGCCTTGCAGAGACTTCAATTGAGGAGGCTTGATGGAAGTCGATGGAGATTCTCCTCAATTGGCGATGCTCTGCTTTGATGGCATCTGAAATGCCAGAAATCCTTCTTCTCCTGAGCCTCTTCAGTTGGATCAGCTCCCTTGCCTTGCACAGCAACCTTCTCTCCAGGGATTCCCCTTGATTCCCTTGTCCTTCCTCTTGAAAGGATGGCTTGGAGCTTCTGGAGATGGAGACAGATCTGGAGAACCCCCTTTGGCCGCCAAAAGGCTTCTTCTGGAAGTGTATGGGTTCTCATGCCTTTGGGGTACAAGGAACATGGGTATTTATAGCCCCATATGTCCATAAAGTGCCTTGGGGTACTTGGGCACGGAACCCTAGGTCAAATCCCCTAAATCCCAAGCAGCCACGTGTCCAGGAGAAACTTTAAGTCACAGAGTTTTCGGAGTGTGTCGACCTACCCTGAACTAGTGTCGACCTGCTGTCCCATTTCTGCAAAACTGGTCTGTTGGAAACTGGGTCTAGTGTCGACCTACCGTGAGCTAGTGTCGACCTGCCCTTCTGGAATCTGGGACTACTGTCGACCTGCCCTGAGCTAGTGTCGACCTACCCTTCTGGAATCTGGGACTAGTGTCGACCTGCTTTGATCTAGTGTCGACCTGCTGTCCCAGTCTGCCAACTGGGTCTTCTGGAATCTGGGACTAGTGTCGACCTGCCCTGATCTAGTGTCGACACTACCAAGACAAAAATGTGTGAACATGAAAATATAACACATAAACCATTAGTACAAGATATTATAATTAAAATATGAGATATTAAACATCAAAAACATGTTGTTTAAGCATTATTGTGATATGTATAAGATGTATAACATGTTCAACATATCATCATCAAAATCAGAACATGTCATCATCAGAATCACAATATGTCATCATCAAAATCACAATATGTCATTATTAAAATCACAACATGTCTTCATTAAGATCATAATATCTCATCATTAACTTCATGATATGTCATCATCAATATCACAGTATGTCATCATTAAGATCACAGTATGTCATCATCAAAATTAAGGTATGAGTGATGTTCATTGGATATCATTAAAATACAACTTTAGAAAGTTCCAAAGCACACTCAACCCAACATTGTTGCGGCACAGGATAGGCAGAAGTGCTATGCCGACAACAGGAGGAAGGATCTTGAGTTCGAGGTTGGTGATCATGTCTTCTTAAAGATATCGCCTACTTGTGGTGTCGTCAGATTTGGCCGGCATAGTAAGTTGAGCCCTAGGTTCATTGGCCCATATGAGATTCTCAGACGTTTGGGCAGCATGGCATATGAGCTAGCCTTACCCCCAGCTTTAGCTAGTGTTCATCCTATGTTCCACGTTTCTATGCTCAGGAAGTATGTCCGAGATCCGTCTCATGTGATTAGTCATGAGCCAGTGGAGATTCAGCCAGATCTGTCGTATCTCGAGGAAACAATAGCTATTCTTGATCGGAAGGTTCAGCATCTCCGGAACAAGAGTATTGCGTCGGTGAAAGTTCTCTGGCGGAACTTCTCGCGAGAGGAGGCTACTTGGAGCTTGAGAACGCGATGAGGAAGAAGTATCCCCTTTTGTTCGAGTAGTATCGATCTAACTTCGAGGACGAAGTTTCTTTAAGGGGAGAGGGTGTAAGGCCCTCGAATTTCCGTCGCATTTTTTTTTGTGTCGTGTGTGTGAATATTGTGCTTATGTATGTATGTATGTATCTACGTATGTATTAATTAGTATACTTATGTGTGTATGTGTATAATTTAGGTATAAATAATCTATGTATTGCTTGATGGTAGTGTGTCCACAATACCATATAGATATTACATGTATATATACATGATGTGCATGGTTTCTGCATGTTTTAGAGTTCTGGCCGTAGGCCAGATTGGCGTCAATATCCGTAGACGTCGATGTTGTGTCGGCGTCAACCCTATGGACGCCAACACTAAGTCCAGCGTCCAGCGATGTGGACGCTAATTTCTCTGACCTGCATGCGTTGCAGACCCGAAATTCCGGAAGCAAGCCACCCCAACCATTGGGGAGCTGTCCCCAACGGTCTGAAAGGCCATCTTGTCACCCCTGCGTGATAGGAGAACCCCCTCTCCTATATACAAACCCATTTTTACAACCCTAAGCCTTCTCTTTGCCCCTTTGCAAGAGAGGAAGAAGAGAAAGGAGTGAAACCCTATTTTCGGACTGTGAGAAACCCTCACCTTTGCAACCCAAAATCTGAAGTTCTGAAGCTTGATCCGGCCACCTGCTGCATCAAGGAGCTTGCTGGATCATCGAGGAAGGCATCCCTGACCTCGGATTGCACTGGAGCTTGCTCAAGAACCCGGAGGAAGGCCATCTTGGAGGCTGGTTGGGAACTTCTTGGGACAGCCCAAGGAGAGCTTCACCAAGCCTTTTGATCCCTTTGGAGTATACCTAAAAGGCAAGTACCCTACCCATAACGTCCATGTATGTGTCTAGGTTGGTTTTATCATTTTTGTGCATTTTCCCTCGTGTCCTAGATCCCCCAATTCACCCTATCTTTGGAGCTCGGGTCTGTGTTTTGCACAGACCTGAACTTAACGGCAATATCTGTTGTCGTTAAGATCATGCTTAGTGTCCAGCGATTGTGCCGTTAACATTAATTAGCGGCCATAGCTTGCCGTTAAGTTCATCTGAGCAGAACAGCAAGTTGTTCTGCCCTTCTATATGATTAATTTCGATATGTTTCACGATGAGGATATAATGTAATCTCTTATATGCTATGTATACTAGCTAATGTGATGGATGGGAATGTGAATGTACACTTATTTTGTGGATGGTAGAGCTTATTTACATATTTAAAAGCATGTGGAAGAATGTTCATGTGTATGTTCTCACCATTATCCTGATAATCCGTGGTAAAATCATGTTGCCCTAATTTTGTTAGACCATGTATGTACAACCCTGTCTGTGCTCTGAATTTCTGAAATTTTCCATCCTTGTATGATTTATTGAATTTTCTGTTTCGGGAAATAGAAACCATGCATAGGTCACGATAAATCTTCTGTAAATTGTGTATTGCTCAATAAATTCGGGAATAAATCATGTGGCTCTATGCATGCTAGGGTTCAGATAGTGAGTTGTTAAATTTGTGATTGGTGTTCAACTCCATGCTAACTTGAATTGTGGATAGTGTGTGAATTCGATGTTAGATTTTCTGTAATTACGTTTTAGGTTAGAAAATTCTGAAAATTTGTATGTGGGATCCTAAACCCGAAATTAGCTAGTGGTTAAAATTTCAGGTCATTTGGACAAGTATATGACACAATAAAATTTTCTATGTAGAAATGCGAAATGTATGCATGCCGTTGCAAAAATGATTTAATTCTGTTTATTTCAACCTGAAGGGTGAAATTACCTGAGTGTAAAATTTCTGTAATTGTAGTGTCATGTCAGAAAACAGAGCCCACGTGTGTGAATGAGTGAATGAGTGAGATGTGAGTGTCATGTGCTAAACTAAGTGCTTAAATCGGAAAACGTGTAATGTGTAAATTGTGCCAAGTGTGACACTGCTTCCACAGAGGGCAGTAGAACCGTATTAGGGAAAAGTCCCCCTGAGAAGGTTCAATGTGTTGTGACCCTAAGGGCATTAGGGGGAAATCCTGGAGGTGGACAAGTACCACTGGTTAGGGTGGAGACTTGTTCTCCCGGTCTGCACAGTCCAAGAGCTGCCATTGTATTGCCTAGATGGCGTCTATGTGATGTGATGTGTTGTGTCCTTCTTTGGTGGTTTGGACTATGTGACACGGCACTAAATGTGAATGTGTAAATGTGTATGTGTTCATGTGAAAAATGTGAATGTGAACAATGTGTAAAAGTGCATGTGTAAAGTGTGAAATATGCGAATTTGAAATTGTGTAAAAATGTGAAACCAAAATGTGAGGATGTGAGTTTGTAATCTATGTTATGATAATATGAAATCATGCTTAAACAGTAGCTTTACTATGTTATGATCATGTTTATGTATGTAAAATGCCTAGAATCCATGCTAGGGATAATTGTTAAGCATATATAAACAACTTCCATACTTGGTTGTTCACATGTTGTGATTTAATCGTTGTTGTAGCTCTCATGTGTTAGATTATGGTTGTTAAAGCATGTAAAACCAGTAAGCTTAAAGCATGTAAAATGGTTACGTATATGCGTAGGAATATGTAGATTCCATGTTAGGTATGTTTCCTTTCATGCATGCTCGGGAATTCATGTTAATGGCTTTCATGTCTTAGTTGGTTGAAGGTAGATTTTTATGTGAGGAATGAATAGAAAGCATGTGATAGGTGATTCTATTTTAGGAAATCTGAAAGCATAGTCCATGTGTTTAAATTGTAGATTCACCATGATAGGTTGTAAGGTTTAATGTCAAGCATGCTACATGTTGTGCCTTGTGAATGTGTATGTAGAACCTACTATGATATGTGCATGTACGGTATGTGTAGAATTACTTGCGGAGTCTTTTAGACTCACTACTTGCTTCGGCGTACAGGTGTAGTTGGTGACGAGACACTTGTGGAGGAGACGTTGGAGACCGACTCCGAGCGTGGAGATTAGAGTGTTGGAGTACTTGTGACATTTTGTGATTTTCATAGTATGTAAATTTAACATTGTACTAGCATTATCATGGAAGAATGTATAAGTATGGACATCTATGTATTTGATTTTCAGCAATTTATATTATGTGGACTTTTAGCTCTTTAAATGTTATCGAAACATGTATGTTAAATGTGGATGATGAATGAAATGAAGACAGTGGTTCTTTTACTTCCGCTACTCTGTTCTTATATTCACGTGTATCTCAACTGAATGTCATTGTTGGGTAAATGTCCCACTGTGATGACGCTCGCTATACCGACATGGGTTGGTATAACCGTACCAGTATAATGAGGGTCATCGCAGATGGTTTGAAGATGGTTAGAAAGGTTTAGGAAAGGTAGATTGAAGAGGGTGGCAAAGACAACCTTGGTGAGGTATTCCCTGTAGAGAGGCCTATTTTTAGTGACCTCTGTGAGAGAAAACCACAAGGGAGGATAGAACGGATTAAAAGATGAAGAGGTTTTTCTTTTCTTAGAGGGAGGACAGGAGGGATCAGAGACATGAATATGCTGGCCAACTTTGAGAACAGAGCCAAGAATAGTGTCCTCAAATTCACTTTGATGGGGCTCAGATAGGGACCATCAATTTGAGCTCCTTCTGGAATGATGGTGATGAAGGAGGGAGGAGGATGAGGATGAAGAAGGGATGGTGGAGGAGAAGAGGTGTGAGGAGATGGACCAGTTGATGATGAAGGACCAGAGGAGGAGGCTCCAGCTGATGATGAGGCTGGAGGAACCTCAAAGATAGGAGGATGTGGAGGAAAGGGAGTTGAAGATGCAAGAGGTGAGGTGGATTGAGAGGAAAAAGGTGCTGGTGAAGAGATGATTCTAGGGTGTGGTTGCTTAAAGGTTGGAGGTGCAGGTGGAGCTGTAGAGGCTGAAGGAGGAGATGGAGGAGCAGGGGTTTGAGAGGGAGAAGAAGTTGGGGGCACTGGATCTACAACAGGTTCTTCAACTTGAATCTACTTGCTCCCTGCCTGCTCGGATGGTTCTGACCCTTCAGCTGGAGGCCCTGATGGCCCTTGCTCCTGAACTGAGGGCCCGGATGGCCCTGACTCCAAAGGAACTTCTTCTGACACCACAGATGGCCCTTCCATTTCTGCTGTTGATGTAGGAGGCTCAGAGGATGGAGGTGCTTGAGCTTTTATGGCTTGCAGAACTTCAGATAGCATAGACTTCATGCTGCCCATCTCTTTGTTGAACCATTTCATGGCATTTCTTATTTGAGAGATTTCCTTAGTGGTGGATGCTTGGCTCATAAAAATGGAGTTCACATCACATTGAAGAGAGCACAAGATCTCACCTTGAGCATCTAATCTTTCAACGATAGGTTTCAAATTTATGACAATTTTCTGTCTCACCTGCCTCTCGAAAGGAGTATCTGCTAGGAGAGGAACTCCGGATGCCACTTCCTTTCCATTCTTCCTAGCCTCTGTTGCTTGAGGCTGCTGACCTCCATCATCAAAATATGAAGAGCTAGCAGTCTCCCCATCTCCAGCATCACAATCTGGGGGGTTGTCATGTTTCTCCCCTTGAGTACCATCATCCTGAACATCTGGCAATTCTTCATCAGCAGGCATACTGCCCATAGGCTCATCACATTGTGCTGCTTCTGCTGGTCAACCCTTTAATTGCTCCCCCTCAGTAGAAGCATCTTCTTCCATTAACCCTTGCTCCCCCTGAATGGGAGCATCTTCCAAAACAATGTCTTCAGGAGCAACTGTTTGCTCCTCCTGAGTGACTTCTGCTGCAACTGATTCCTCAATGTAGCCTGATGCCACAACCTCTTCCTCTGGATTTCCACCAGCCTCTGGAGTGACTGGGGTGGAATGAATGGAATCCAACACCTCTCTAAGGATGGAGGCAACAATGGAGGTGGGCAAAGGGTCTGTTGCACCTACCACTGCTTCTCCTACTGATGCTTCTGGAGGTTGAGATTCAACTGCCACTACCGGTGACTCTGCTAGCTCTGTTGTTCCTGCTACTTGAGCTGCCAGTTTAGATGGTCCTGCTGGCTCAGCTTCTGCTGCTGAAGCTACTGCGGCTGGTTCTGCTAATGCTTCTGGTACTTCTTCCTGAATATATAGAATATCCCCTATAATGGCCTCTCCCTCTGCCACAGAGGTCTTAGACCAAACTCCACCAACAACTGAGAACCCACTCTTCCTCAGATTTCTGGACCTAATTGCTTTGCCCATCTTCTCAACTACTGCCCCAGATAGATCAACACCAAAGTGTTTGAAGATCTTGGTAAGAAAATGGGCATAGGGCAAAGAGACATTAAGCTTGCTCTTTGTATCCCAGATCTGATCACGGGCAAACCTCATCCTTTTTATCATTACTTCGGCCATGTTGATCTCCTTGTTCTGTATGGCCCAGAACATCATATCCGAATCTGCCTTGGTACATGTTGAAAAAGTTGCACTTCTAGGAACTAGAATTTGACAAACTATGAAATGAAGGAGGCAGTTGAAAGCATTCAACTGATTGATATCTAATTTACCATCTCTCAGTCTGAACCCTGGTCCTACTATGCCAAGACCTTTAGCTTGGGCGTCCACGGAGTGAACCCCACTGCGCCCGGATGTCTTCACTCCAAACACCAAATGTAATAACTCATGATCTATTTTAATCTGGGTTCCCTTGACAGATGTAACCAGGGACCCGTCTGCCTCTGTTCTTAAACATACATAAAAGGCCTTCATGAGGTCTGGATAGCTTACCTCTGAGAAGGTGGTGATTCCCATCCACTGCATCCTGCTCATTGCTGCCACTACACTGTGCATGCCGTTCTTCTCAAGATCAGCTACATCCACTGCCTTGTTCCCACAAACCTTGGTCTTCACAAACGTGAACCTCTCCTGCTGCTCAGGAGTAAGGAACTCAGCACCGTAGCCCCCAAGACTTCCGGAGATGACGGATGCGGCCATGGAATCAGGTGAACAGCGTTTCTGGAGGGTTAAGAAGGAAGAAGAACTGAAAGCCCTCACGAAATTTGTCGCGGAAGGAAAGAGGAGCTTCAAACTTGCAGAGATCGATGTCCGAATCGTTAGGGCATCGGCTTAGGCAACCAGACGAAAGAGGGAAAAAGGTAGAAGATGGGAGATGAAACGTTCCCACATCGATTTTTGTAATTGAATAAATGCTTTGTGGAAAGTGAGGCGCCAAAAGTGGCAGAAAGCGACAAAAGAGTTTGACTATTCAAACCGACTTTAATAAAGAAGCGGCCAGAAAGATAATTTGAATTTCTTTTGCTTAAAACCATGGAGGGAAAAATTTACTTAATTCTGAAAATTTATATGCCAGTTTTAAACAGAAATCTTTTCACAAATTACACATGCCCAATTCCCTTCTAAGAGATGTGAATCTCTCTTCAGGTAAGGCTTTTGTGAAAATGTCTGCTAACTGACCATTTGTATCAATAAAGGATATTTCAATATTACCATTTGCAACATGATCACGAATGAAATGATATCTAACCTCAATATGCTTGGTCCTTGAATGTTGGACTGGATTTTTGGTGAGATTGATAGCATTGGTGTTGTCACACAATAGTGGAATCGATTTGATATTTAATCCAAAATCTTCAAGTTGTTCTTTATCCATAGGAGTTGTGTACAGCAACTTCCAGCAGCCACGTACTCAGCTTCAGTGTAGTAGACAGTGCCACTGAATTTTGTTTCTTTGATGACCAGGATATCAAACACCCTGCAAGAAATTGACAACAACCACTGGTGCTTTTTCTATCTACTTTGCATCCAGCATAGTCAGCATCAGAGTATCCTACTAAATTAGTTTCACAAGATTTTGGATACCACAGACCTAAATCATGAGTTCTAGCTAAATATCTAAATATTCTTTTCACAGAGATTAAATGTGATTCTCTAGGATCTGCTTGATACCTAGCACACATGCATACACTAAATAGAATATCGGGTCTACTAGCTGTTAAATAAAGTAATGAACCTATCATACCTCTGTAGATCTTTTGATCTACTTTCTCACCATCTTTGTCACTATCCATCCTTGTTGATGTACTCATTGGTGTTGACAGTGGCTTGGCATTATCGAATCCAAATTTCTTCAAGAGTTCTTTTGTGTACTTTGCTTGGCAGATGTGAGTTCCTTCTTTTCCTTGCTTGATTTGTAGTCCAAGGAAATAATTGAGCTCTCCCATCATGCTCATCTCAAATTCTCCCTGCATCAACTTTTCAATATACTTGCAAAGGGATTCATCAGTAGATCCAAAGATAATATCATCTACATAAAGTTGAACTAGCAGTATGTGTTTGACCTTTGACTTTATAAAGAGAGTACTATCTACTTGACCTCTACTGAAACCATGGTTTAAAAGAAAAGAACTAAGCCTTTCATACCAGGCTCTAGGTGCTTGTTTTAAACCTTATAAAACCTTATGAAGTTTGAAAACATGATTAGGAAATTCTGTGTCATCAAAACCCGGGGGTTGTTCCACATAAACTTCCTCTTTTATAAAACCATTTAAGAATACAGATTTGACATCCGTTTGAAATAGTTTTAAATCTAATGCTGATGCATATGCAAGTAATATTCTAATAGCCTCAAGTCTAGCTACAGGTGCATAGGTTTCATCGAAATCTATGCCTTCCTCTTGGGAATAGCCTTGAGCTACCAGTCTGGCCTTGTTTCTTAAGATTACACCAGCCTCATCCAATTTATTTCTGAACACCCATTTGGTGCCAATAACTGGATGGTCTGATGGTCTGGGAACAAGAGACCATACTTGGTTTCTCTTAAACTGATTCAGTTCATCTTGCATGGCTATAATCCAAGATTATCAGTGAGTGCTTCATTGACTGTCCTAGGCTCTATTTTAGAAACAAATGCTAGGTAGTCACAAGGAATTACATTACCTCTTATTCTTACCCCTACAGATGGATCACCAATAATATTTTCGAGTGGGTGATCTTTCTTATATCTCCACTCCTTTGGAAGATTTTCATGAGTAATTTCCTTTTGTTGCATGTCTTCCAGAGGTGGATCATCCTTGTCCTCAATTGATGTATTCTTTAGTTTCTTGGACAGTTCATCTGCATCATCATTATCACTATCTTCTTCCTTTTTCAAGGAAGGGTTAGTTTCATCAAAAATAATATGTACAGACTGTTCAATTAATAAAGTACATTTATTAAATACTCTATAGCCTTTGGGTTTAGAGGTGTACCCCATGAAGATGCCTTCATCTGATTTGGCATCCAACTTACCAATATCTCGCTTGCCATTGTTGTGTATAAAGCATGGGCATCCAAAGGTTCTGAAATGACTGATCTTTGGTTTCTTTCCTTTGAACAGTTCATATGCAGTCTTCTTTAGGATTGGCCTGATCATTACTCTGTTGATAATGTAGCTTGCTGTGTTGACTGCTTCAGCCCAAAAATATCTTGGCAGATCATATTCCGATAGCATTGTTCTTGCCATATCCAGTAGGGTTCTATTCTTTCTCTCAGCAATTCCATTTTGCTGTGGTGTCCTTGGTGCTGAGAAATTATGCTCAATTCCCTGATCATCACAGAACTTAGCAAATTTTTCATTCTGAAATTCACCACCATGATCTAATCGGATAGAAACAATGTTGAACATCTGATCCTTCTGGACTTTCTTGCTGAAACTGACAAAGTTTTCAAATGTGTCATCTTTATACTCTAGGACCCATGTGAATCTTGAGTAATCATCGACTATGACAAATCCAAAGTTCTTTCCTCCAAGACTGGTAGTCCTCATTGGCCCAAATAGATCCATATGAAGGAGCTCTAAGGGTTTTGAGGTTGTTACCACATTCTTTGACTTGAAGGAACTCTTGACATGCTTTCCTTTTGCACAAGGTCTGCATACACCATCCATTTTTGTGCTGACCTTTGGCAGACCTTCCACAAGATTCTTCTTTAACAATTTTCTCATGCCATCTATGCTGCAATGTCCTAGTCTTCTGTGCCATAATTCAGTAGATTGATCCTTGCTTGCTGTCAAACAGACGTCCTGATCCTTGAGTTCTTCAGAATGGAGTGCGTATAGGTTCTTCTCTCTATTGGCTTCGAAAATTACTGCTCCATCCTTCAATATGCTGCACTTTGATTCTTGAAACTGAATCTGATGACCTCTGTCGCAAAGCTGGCTGATGCTAATCAGATTGTGCTTCAGCTTAGCATCAGCCCTTTGACAAGCAGTACATCTTCAATGACTATCTTTCCTTTGTTGCTCACAGAACCACTGCCAATTACTGTACCTTTCCCATTGTCTCCATAAGTAACTGTTCCTTCTTCAGCTTGGAGATGGGTGAATAGCTTCCGATTCCCTGACATGTGCCTTGAGCACCCACTGTCCAAATACCATTTGGATGCTCGAGTGTTACCCTGAAATAAAATCATCAAGTTTTAGGTACCCAAATTCTTTGGGTCCTGATTTGTTAGTATCATTGAATTTACCTTTAATTATCCATTTCTTGTTGGCATGTTGTTATGATATGTCCTAACTTGTTACAGTGACTGCAGCAGGACAAATTTGTTATTTTTTCTATATATTTGAAATCTGCCTTGTATGCAATGTCTTGTTCAGGTACAAATTTAGGCGTTGGATATATTTTAGGATAAACTATGGTTTCTTCATTGTCTGGGGGTGTATATCCTAATCCATTTTTCTTCTTACCTGATCTTCTGGCACCTTTTAATATTGGGAGTTTTTACCATTAGTGAATTTTTCTAATGTGATAGATAACTATATATTTTCATCTGTTAATGATTTTATTTCTGTTTTCAGTTCATCTGTGCCTGCCTGTTTTTCCAACTTAATTATTTGTTCATTCTTATCCTTTAGATCTTCACATAATAACTCATTTCTTCTTTTAAGTTCAGTTAACTATTTTTCTAGTTGCTCATTTACAGATTTTAGATCTGAGTTTGTATTTTCTAAACAAGTAATGTTTTTCTTACTAACTTTCAATGATTTAGATACATCTCTATATTTATCATATAGTTCATTGAATGCATCCTCTAAATTATCAGAATCAGAATCATTGCAGGAATCAAAGGAGGAATCAGATGTTACCTTGTCATCTGTATTTGCCATGAAAGCCAAGTTGGCTTCTTCTTCATTACTGGTTGAGCTTGACCCACTGTCTTAGTCGCTGTTGTTTTCCCATGCGGCTGCCATTGCCTTCTTCTTGTATTTCTTGAATCGTCTGAAGTTATCTTTCTTCTTGTGTCCATCTTTCTTGAGCTTTGGACACTCTGCCTTGATATGTCCAGGCTTCTTGCACTCATAACATGTAGGTTCTCCTTTCTTCAGATCTTTTCCTTCTGGCTTCTTAAACTCTTTATTTTTCTTGAAGAATCTTCTGCCAGATTGAAACTTCTTCTTTTTGGCTAGAATTCGTTATAGTCTTCTGGACAGCATAGCTTCTTCATCATCACTGTCCTTGCTGTTTACTGTTGTCCAGTGATTCTTCTGACAACTCTTCATCAGCCTTGAACGCATTTGACTACTTCTTTCTGCTGGAGGATTCTCCTAATCTCTCCAGTTTATCTCATGGGCCATAAGGTACCCAATGAGCTTTTCCAAGGACATTCTCTTTAGATCATTTGCTTCTTCAATGGCTGTAACTTTGGGAGTCCATGAAGATGGTAGGGATCTAAGAATTTTCCTCACCATGTCTCCAATCTCATAGGTTTTCCCAAGTCCAGCCAATCCATTTGCAATATCTGTGAATCGACTGAACATTTGAGTTATGGACTCACCTGATTGCATCTGAAATCTTTCATATTGAGTAACAAGAATATCAATTCTTGTCCCCTTCACCTTGTCTGTGCCTTCATAGGTAATTCTATGTTTTTCCCACATCTCCATTGCGGATTTGCAAGGTGAAACTCTGTTGAATTCCTTTTTGCTTAGTGCACAGCACAGAATACTCTTAGCCTTACAATTTAAGGAGATCTTTTTCTTGTCATCATCTATCCACTGAGCTTTCTCATTTGTGACCAGGAGATCACCTTCTTCTACTATTGACCATATCTGATAGTCGTGAGCTTGAAGAAAGTACTCCATTCTGGTTTTCCAATAAGCATAATCTTCACCATCAAAGAGAGGGGGTCGGTTGACAGACTGACCTTCAATGTTACCTTGGGCTGCCATGAATCTTTACTCTTCAGATCGTTGGATCTTTCTTCTTTGTCGAAGAGACTCGCTCTGATACCACTTGTTGCCCAGTTGACAAGCCCAGAGGGGGGTGAATGGGTCTTTAAAAATTTATCTAGGTGACACCTGTACGTAAAAATTTACACAAAAACAATCTTCGATGTTGGTTAGTAACGTTAGTGTGAACAACAAACCCACAAAGAACCAATCACACAACGCAAGGAATTATCCTGGTTCAGACCTCCTTTCCTTAGGAGTCCTACGTCCAGTCCCTGAGCAACAACTCAGGATTTCACTAACTAGGGTACAGTCCCCCTATGGACACTACAACACCCAGCTCAGCTGGTCTTCCTTCACCCCAGAAGGGAACAATAACACCCTGGATACCCCACCAGGTCCTCCTTCACATCCGAAGGGAAACAGCACCCTGGATCCCACCAGGTCTTCCTTCACACACGAAAGGAAACACAACAAAGAGAATAGAATGAATTCAAGCCCCTAGATCAAGCTTTTACAAGCCAAGATCTGAAGCAACAAGCACTGAGAGCAAGAGATCTAAACAAGGCACACTCTCAGAACTACACGGGCTCTCTTAGAAATTCTATTACAGTACAGAGAGCGAAGAGCTAAAGATGATGAGGAATGAGATTCTTGGCTCTAGACTTCTTGCAGAAGAATTTGAATGCTTGTATATGTCTGATACTTGTTCTCCACTTCGTAACTGCTCATTCTTCTCTTCTGTCTTGAATTTATATCTTCTTTTGAAATACAGTCGTTGAAGTAACCGTTGTCTCTTAGATTGGTAGACGTTAGACTGCTTGACATCTGGAAGCTTCAACAATCTTTTATCCATTTGAGCATGCAAAGAGATAAGGTCTTCTGGCGTCTATATGGTCCAACGTTGTATGACAGAATGTCTTTAGGACCCTGCACATATTAAATGCTAGAACAGTAGACAGCTAGGCTGTCTCTTGGTGTCAGTAAACGTTGATATGAATATTCACCAAAATAGCAATGCCAAGTAGCTTGTTCTAAAAGATGTTGACAGAATATGCACGATAATGAAAAGATATCATCTGTATGCATGCAGAGATACGTTCTGTCTTCATTAAATGCACAGTAGTCAGACAGATAACAGAAGACTTTGACTATTCAACGCTTTAAAATAAATGTCAAGTCGATATAAACCATAAAGTCATTGTCTATATGACTTATGAAATCATTATGATCAAGTCAGTTTGACCAAGTCGTTATGAGTCATAGCAAATCGTTACATTTACTGAAGGATTCAGTATGAATACTTAACACATCATTATAGAACGCAAGTCATTGTGTTCACCGAAGAAATCATTGTGAAACACTTAACAAATTGTTATAGAAAGCAAGTCGTTATGTTTACCGAAGAAATCGTTGTGAAACACTTAACAAATCGTTATAGAAAGCAAGTCCTTGTGTTCACCGAAGAAATCGTTGTGAAACACTTAACAAATCATATAGAATGCAAGTCGTTGTGTTTACCGAAGAAATCGTTGTGAAACACTTAACAAATCGTTATAGAAAGCAAGTCGTTGTGTTCACCGAAGAAATCGTTGTGAAACACTTAACAAATCGTTATGAGCTTTAAAGAAATCGATGCACAAAGCAAATCGTTATGAGCTCTAAACAAATCGTTGCAAAAAGCAAGTCGTTGCGAATTCTAAAGAAATCGTTATGATGACTTAAGAAATCGTTACGGCGAGCAAGTCGTTGCGAATTCTAAAGAAATCGTTATGATGACTTAAGAAATCGTTACGGTGAGCAAGTCGTTGCGAATTCTAAAGAAATCGTTATGATGACTTAAAAAATCGTTACGGCGAGCAAGTTGTTGCGAATTCTAAAGAAATCGTTATGATGACTTAAGAAATCGTTACGGCGAGCAAGTCGTTATGAGTTCTGAAGAAATCATTGCGATGACTTATAGAATCGTTGTGAGAATGATTTGTTTGTAATCAAACGATGTCACAGTAAAGAAGTCATTCAGACACTTAGGAATCGTTATGAATTCAAATCGTTATAGCACTAAAGGAAGTCGTTGTGACTTTCAACAGAAGTCGATGTGGACTTAGAGAAATATGATCTTGACAAGATAAAAGCTTCAGAAAGGTAATACTTACCAATATTGGCTTGTTTGACCTTGGTATATTTCTTGTACTTAAGACTTATGAAGAATGTGTTAGAACTTTTTTGATAGGGTTTTGTTTGGTTTTGTTAATCACCAAAATAAATATGTAATTAATTAAAATTACATGGGGACAGACTGAGCATCAGATCACACATCCATCTCGTGCACACACACACTTTCTTCTCCTTCTTTTACCCCTTTTTTCTACTTTTCCACCCTATCTCGCCATTTTCATTCTCTCCACATATACATAAAAATCTCCTCTCTTTAAATTAAATTCATTGTGGGATCGTGTTTTGGATGAAAAAAAATGCATCTACACCTGCTGCTTTATCAGCTCTCTGACCTGCCTACGCCTGCACCGAGCCATATTCTGCACGGCACACAACCAATAAGGTTAACGATACTAACTCGGGCAGCTAGCAGTGTACTTGCACTATTGTTGGGACTTCCTGTTGTAGTTTAAATCCACTACAAGTCCTGTTAGACTCTCGCTCTGATACCAACTGTAACGGCCCTGAGAACCTGACCCTGAGCAACCAGGGGATATTGGACATTATGGTGGAGACTTCCTTAATCCTTATGCAGATTGTCACTGGCCAGAAGCCTCGCCTGTGGGAACTAGCATGTGTTATTCAAGATGTGGTTGTAACTACTCAAAAGCTCAAGGCGCAGATCAAGCATGTGCCACGTGAAGCCAACCAAGTGGCCCACTCCCTAGCCAATTACGATTGTTCCACTGACCACTTCAATTTTTGGGATTCTGGGGTTGTCTTACCACATGTTGTAAAGGGTCTCTACCGCCTTGTTAAGGTGGGATGCCCTACTCTTAGGCCCTAGCCCCGCCATATGTATCCCCCCCCCCTTCTTTTCTATCTTTTCATGAATATAATAGAAAATCTCAGCCGCTTGGCGTTGGTAGTGGCCCTCTCACACTGAGAGGATGCCCCTACATTCTCCTTTTGGTCCGAAAATATTTAAAATAAAAAAACTTGACCCTCGGCCCAGGCTGAGCACCGGATTTTCACGGTCGCCGCCCACGGATTCGGAGATCCGAAAGGGCTATAACACAAGTCTAACAGAATATCTAAGGGAAATAAACGTCAACTACTGAACTAGAAGCATACACGCAGAAGAAAAAAGGAGAGTAAGACCGCAGTGTATCGCTCTAGGTATAGTCCCAACACACGCACACTAGTACAAGTAAAAAGGGAAGGACAGAGCCCTTAGGGGAATACCCCCAGGGTGATGTACAACTCAAAGGGGAGAACACTGCTAGCTGTGGGGACGATGACTACCGCCCCGCCTCCTCCGCCTGACGCGCTCCCTGTCGCTGCTGAGAAGTCTCACCTGGAAAAGGAAGGGATGAGCTTCACAACATAAGCTCAATAGGGACTACCAATCTCCTACTGGCTCTAACAAGCAGAAGAATATATAAACAATTAAACAACAACAGATATATCTTCTACTCTATGAAGGAAGGTGCAGAAGCAAAGCTACTAACTAGCAACGGTACGGAAGGACACTACGATCGGAAACTCCGTAGAACCTGCACGTCGTGACCACCACACGGCTTGCAATGCAACAGGGAGAACACTGCCTAGACAAGAGACACTAGCTACGAAAAATGCTACCACTAGTCAACCGGTCAGGTGCATCCACTGACGACTTATCCTCGACCCAGGTCCAAACCTCCACGTCTCGTCAGAGTGGGGCAGGAACACAAGTAACACAACAGTAACCGCCGTAGTCTGGCCGGACTACAGTCCCACGCCTAGCCTCTCTAGGTGGTTTCGGGGCCACAAACAGCGAGGTAGTGAGAAAAGGACTGACTGGCCTGTGCCGGAAGGACTCCAAACGACCTCGGTGTCCCAGACTAACCAAGACAGCTCTGCAAATGACTCAACGCCGCTGTCCTAACCACCATTTTCCCCTCCGCTCTAGAGTCAGTGACTCGATCACGCTTGTCGCCCGGAGTACTCCCTCAATGGGCACGTGGGAACGGGGTGTCCCAGGCAACGGTAACAACCTCTCTCACGGAACAAGCCCTCAAGTGCCGAGCACCAGGCGAACGATTAGTTTAGGATCGTACTAGGAAACTAGCACTGGTACCACGGGTACAGCAACAACCGGAAACGGCGAAGACTCCACAGAAAATGTAACTCCACAAGACTTACCTGTCTCTGATGTTGTCGCGACGCCACAGGCCGTCGCGACCTTGTCGCAACGCCAAAGACTGTCGCAACACTGTCATGACGCTTCAAGCCGTCACGACCATGTCGCGACACCTTAGAGCATCGCGTTGATGTTGCGGCGGCCGAGTCGGTCGCGACATCATCGCGGCCTCTATACTGGTCACGATCTCAGCCGAGGGGCGTCCTAGTACAGTCCTCCCAAGGACCACCCCAAAACTGGTACAAACCATCTCTATAGGGGGAGGGGAGCATGGGGAAATACTAGGAAAGCTTGTAAATGCACCAAACAACCCTCAAACCCCATAAAACATGGATTACAAGGAATCTACGCTCGAAGGAAGCCTTACTCACCACGAGCATGATCCTCACACACCCCACGACCCCAACCATAGAGAAACCACCATCTCAAGGGGGAGGGGAGCATGCTAGGACGAGTGGGAGATGAGGGTCCCTACCTCCAAGAGTAGAGCCGACCCGTTGGGGCCTTCACATCAGAATGGCCATCTCCTCCTCTCCCCAAGCACCACGAGCATGTCCCCTACACGATGGAGACGTCACCTCCTCACCACTAGAACCACGAATGCCAAGAACCATCGGAGAACATGAGAGACCTCGGGAGAGGAAGAAGGAAGAAGAAGAAGAAGGAAAGAGAGAGAGGGGTAAATGGGGCGCCGACCTCAGTTTTAAACCGATGGGTCAACCTGGCGTGACAACCAGCATGTCGCGAGGCCCCCGAGCATCGTGACCATGTCACGATAGCCATCCCCGGCACGACACCAAAAAGCCGTCAAACCTCAAAGACAGGGAAACCAGAATGCGACTGCCTGACAGGTCGCGTCAATGCTGTACACACCTGACACCCGACAAGGCCATTCTGACAGAAAGGACAACAGTCAAATCGGTTAGAAAATCAGTCGTGACCCCACCAAACACCGCGACAAGAACGCGACGCCCATCCCCGTCGCGACCATGTCGCGACGGCCAAGTGCGCCGCATCCCGAACCTGTCGCGACAGGCTCCCGTGGCGCGACCATGTCACGACCAGGGTGTCTGACGCGACCCTGAGGATAGGGCCAAGGGCCCAAGAGGTCCGGGTGTTATAGCGACGGCTGGACTCGACGCATTCTCCAGGCTATATCGATTGTCCAGAACACAATAGACCCCGACGTCGCGATCATGGATCGACTGCCCTAATCGCGACTGTTCACCCTGTCACGTTTAGAGCAACTGTCAACTGACCAGTTACCATTATAATGAATGTGACTGACCTAACTGTCGTGATTTGAAACGCGACAGGTACCCCCGTTGCAATTTCACTATTGCAACCAGAACCCTAATTTTCCTGTAAACCCTTGATATTCATGTCATTTAATCACTGTTTAACCCTTAATTGTTCTGTTATGAATAGTAACGATCTTTATATATATATATATATATATATATAAAAGTTGTCCTCAGGCTCAAGGTAGGAGAGTGCACCCTCCCCCAGAAGGGTCGAGTGTACCCACTCCACCACGAGCGACTAGGGCCAAGAATATATTACCCATAAATAAGGAATACAAGATCAACGTGGCATACCCTTGTCAAGTCAATCTAACTTGTAAAAGTTTAGACTTATCAATCACAGTCGGCCCCTTACTTGAATGTGGGAGGTTATGATGACCCCAGAAAATCCCATTCTGCCTAGCCTTAACCGCATGGTTAGCAAGGGAGTCAGCAACTTGGTTGGTTTCCTGGTAAACATGAGAAAGTAACAAAGAGTCCCTCTTAATCATATTTCTAGCTTCCCTCCACCATCTGTAGGAGTTCCAAGAGACATACTTATCATGTTTGATGGAATTAACCAAGACTTGAGAATCTGAATAAATGATAGAAAGCTTGTAACCAAGAGCGGATACCAGACGAAGGCCATCACAAAGAGCTCGAATTTCTGCAATCATGCTATTGCCCAATCCATAAAAATGAGCAAAAGCCACATGAATATTCCCATGGATGTCATGAACACAACCACCACCTCCACACTCCCCAGGATTCCCTTCGCAAGCACCATCAACGTTAAGGCTGAAATCATAAATGGGAGGAATCCATCTAACAAGCTTCAATTCCTTGGAAGGACAAGAAGGAGCAAACCTAAAATCCTGAAGAATCTATAACTCATTAGCCGAAGGAGCACACTTAAACTAGATTTTAGAGAGCGAGAATGATATCTTGAACTGGATATTATTGATGATCCTCCCTACTGAGACTGATTTTGATTTAAATCTAGTCATACAATGCCCCTTCCAGATTTCCCACAGCATTAGGATCAAACTATAAAGTGAGACAAATCCAAAGGGAAAGCAAATATTGGAGTGTTGAAGAAAGCTCCACACCCTTGCAGTAATCTGGCTCTGCATGTTAACCTTAGAATTAATAAGTGGTTGTATCCAACGCCAAATAAGGACTGCATTGTCACTGTGAATAAAAAGGTGGTTCAAGTCTTCATATTGAGGAGACCTACAGCAAGAATAGCGAGAGGCAATGGAGATGCCACTCTCAGAGATTCTCCCATCCATCGGGACAGCCCTGTTGAGAATTGTTCAAGAAAACAAGGACGCTCTTCTATAGAAATTCTGCCAAAGCTTCAATAAAATCGGCCTCCGAACCCCAGCCGGCCTGACCAAGTTATAAACGAAATTGGTAGAAAAATCACCACTATTTGAGGCCACCCAGACACATTCGTCTTCATCTTTTGAAAGCTCCAATGTTTACAGTAAAGAACAAGGGATGATGGATCGAACAGGGTGAGAGACATTAGTGAGAACCTCATGAAGGGAGGCACCTCCCTTATAGGCGCCCCGAAAAATACTACCAAGAGGTTTATCACCAATCCAAGTATCCTGAAAAATATCAATAATTTTACCATTACCATGAATCCATCGAGTGTTGTCCTTGAGAATCCTCTCAGCTTCCATGCAAATAGACTTGGGCAGCCCAGGTAAAGTAGGAGTTCTACCCAGAGGGTAACGCCTTCTCGCATAGGAGGCCCATAAGGAGGTACCATGATGGATATTCCAAAGTTGCTTGACTGCTAAAGATAATTATACATGCCACAGGCTACGGATACCTAGACATCCTTCTTGTTTTGGACATTGTATAGAGGACCAAGCTACCCAATGGCGGCGGCGAGCACCATCAGTGCCATTCCAGAAGAAAGCTGCAGAAGCTTTTTCAATATAATTGGTAATAGATTTTCGGAATGTAGGAGGCAGCAGCAAGATATACAGGCAAGGAAGAAATGACAGAATTGATAAGCATTACCCTTCCAGCTTGAGAGATAAACTTGGACTTCCAACTTAATCACTTGCCATTCACCTTATCTATAAGAGATTTATAGTCCGCAGAAAGATACCTCCCAGCCTTCAATGGAACACCCAGGTAAGTGATGGGGCCACTTTGCCTCATATAACTGGTAACCTCCCTGATTTTATTACTGACATGAATCGGAATCTTATCTGACATCATGAAGGAACTCTTAGTAGGATTAATTTGCTGACCTGATGATTGCCCATACTTCTTCAAGAACAGCATAAGCCTGCAAATATTATTAATACTCCCATTCAAAAAAATGAGGGTGTCATCAGCATACAATAGGTGGGATGGAGGGGGACAACCTCTGGGGACAGCATAAGGAAGGAGGTATCCTGTAGAAACCATGTGTTTTAGGCCCCTGCTTAAAGCTTCTTCCTTGTTAATAAACAACGCAGGAGCAATGGGGTCTCCTTGCCTAAGCCCCCTAGTAGATTTGAAGTAACCTGTAGAAGCACCATTAAAGAGGACCAAAAACCAACAGTTTGATATCATCATGCCAATGTAGGATATGAATCAGCTAGAAAAACCAAACTTCTTGAGGACAAAAAATAGGAAATCCCATTCCACACTGTCATATGCTTTCTTGATATCCAACTTGAAGATTACATTATTGCCACATTATGAACAGTAACGACTTTTTAAATAATATTGGACAATATTCACATGATATCCATTAAATAAAAGCTAAGTGCACAACTACATCTTGCTATCATGATTATCTTACACATGCACACACTATACATAAATGTTTGCAATGAAACCCTATCAAATTACTCAATAATATATCTGGTAATGAAGTGTAATTATTCACTTAATCTCCCTATTATTTTAATGAACTTGTCTTTGTTTTATTCGCACGTTTTGTATATCGCTACCGCGTCCCTCTGCCTTTGAGCACTCAAGGCTTGACAGATAATTATTTTATTCACACTTCTATCTTGGCTTGGACGACCTCTCTGTTGGGAATACTTCTGACAAGACCAAGAACGTCTTGTCAAGGCCTCCGTAAGTCTCCTTGGCTTTGGCGGACATCCATTGCCGACGAGTGGGTTGTACCATTAATACCCTTTACACCCCTAGGGATCAGCATGATCCAACGGCCTTAGTGTGATCTCTCTTACCTTGATATCACACGGACCTCTGGCCTGTGTTCATAGCCTGGCTATTGGGCAGATGTGACTCCTACCGGACTGCCAACACACGACTATGTGTTGTGCAATTGTTATTATCGCCTGTTTATCGTTGTTTTTATGAATCTGTCTGTGTTCTCATCTATTATCTCTATACTCTCATCTGTTCACATTCTTTCTATGCTCTCATTTATTCGTCTACTACTGCTCTCATCTATTCTTGGTACTCTATTTGGCGATACACTTGATTGTCTGAGATAATAAACATGACTAATGCTAGGCAATAAAGCCCAATCTGGTCCTGGGAGGTGCACCCGAAAAGTGTTGTTTGCCCATGGGAGTTCAATGATCAAGATGTCGGCATACATCCAGTGCCATTTATACTATCAAGATTTAACCTATGACAATCAATACAAGTGCTATGTTGACAAGAAGATCAACTTTACATGCTATCGTGACTAGTGCACTGTGGTGCAACCTTTACGTGCTATTTCGTTACATGGCCAATCCGTTATCAAGCTTGTTGTGCTATTCTCTCTTGAAAAGTGCTATTATTCTCTCATTGTCATGCGACATTATTCTCTTGACTATACAAGATCGTTCTCTCTAGTTATCCTGCTTAATAAGACATTAATTACTTAAATCATGCATATTTATACGAGATATTAAGTCTTACTGGGCATTTATCGCTCATCCTACGCTATTTATTTCATGTGTTTCAGGTGAGGATGGAGGCTACCACACTCACGAGGAAGGGGAAGAGGATGTGCAAGAGTGACCAGCTTTTACATCAACCAACGCTTTTTAGTAGTTAGTTAGTCATTAGTTAGTCAATATGTAATAGTTTGGATTTGAATAAAGTACTCTGGCCCTAGTTTTGGCTCTGATTAGTGAATGTAATAGTTGATTGAGGAATTATTAATGAAGTTGGATTTTATTTGGTGTTATTCCAATTGTGCAATGGTTCGATGTCTATTTATCACTTTGTACTATTTAAATAACTGTATTACCACTCCGATATTCCGCGTCGGGGCGTTACACTCCCTCTTCCTCTTTCGCCCTCTCTGCCTCTCTCTTGCAAGCCGAGAGGGGAGGGGGGGTGGCTAGCTATGGGAGGGGAGGCTGGCTATGGGGTGGCCGGCTGTGGGTGGGGGGTGCTAGAGGAGGAGGGTGGCTGGCTGCTATAAGAAGGGGGGGGGGGGGCCTGTGGCCAACTTTGGGAGGGGGGTTGACTCTGTGCTAGAGGTGCTATGGGAAGGGGGGGGCAGCTGTGAGAGTGGGGGGCGGTGGCCTTGCTGTGGGAGGGGGGGGACAACTGTGGGGTGGTTTTGTTGTAGGGTGGGGGTGTTGTGGGAGGGGGGCAACGTCCTCTACAGAAAAGTTTCAGTTCCCCACACCAGTGTTGTGTAAGCCCAAATCAAGCAGAGGGAATCATTAGGAAGGTGCATGAAGGCACATGTGGGAGTCATACAAGAGCTCGGTCGCTAGTCCAGAGAGTAACCCGACAGAGCTACTGGTGGCCGACCATGCTAAAAAATGTCGAAGGCTACGTCAGAAGATGTAACGTCGCATGCTTTTTGGATCCTTATGGATCATGTGTGTAATGGTTGTAGTAGCCTTTGTGAGGCCAGTGTGGTTTGGACGTGTGGTGTGCGCAGGTTTGGCGCAGGTTTGGTCCTGAAACAAGATAGGACCTGCTATAGCTAATTAGGGGTTGACGGCCAGGTGTGGTCATTGACTGGTTTGACGTCCATCGAAGGTGACGTCAACCTTATGAACTTAACATCGGACTTTGTGGACGTTTATTGTGGCGGTTCTCTAAGCGACATCAGGGTTGACGCCAACCTGTGCGACCTGCAGATATAGGTCTACCCGAGGGCAGCTTTTCCACTCAGTTCTCCCTCTCCCTCACTCTATTTTCATGTCCTTGCTTCCCCAGTGCTTCCAATGGTTGCAGAAGGCTAGTTGGGGGATCGTGGAACGTGAGGTGGTGTCGAATCGGGCAAGGAATTGCTGGAGCGGGGTGTAATCTTCATAGAAGCTCGCAGAGGATTTGGTGCGAATCGGGAGGATTTAGGAAGTTTAAGTGCATCTTGAGGTAGGGAATGATCCCTTTAGTTCCTTTAGGATGTGATAATGCATCTGGAACACGTGGATCTGCATGTTAATTATGTTTTTGGGTAAGGGTATCCATGCGGGGTAAATGGGTGGTTTGAACAATTTAATGAATGAAACATGTTGTTTCAATTTGATTAAGGTACTTGCATGTTAGAGGAAGTGTTTTCTCGTGTTTTTCTATTAATTTTAGGGCTAAGAATACCTGAGATATCAGCCCACAGTTTCTATGAAGTTGATAGCCGAGGATCTTGGCGTCAATATCGATTGACGCCAGGTTCTTCAGTTGGAGATTGACGGCCAGATACCTTGCCGTTTATATCTCATCAACGGCAGTCGATGTTGCCGCCAGCATGCTTATATTTAAATGTTGTTATATTATATATTTAACAATATTGAGCTGTGCATTGGTATTTGTGGTGTACCTAGTGCACGTGGTTTCTGAAATTAGCGTACTGGGTACGCAGTTAGCTGGTTCTTTATGTATTCACGTGGTGCTCACGTGTAGTGGACTATTAGTGCACTCGGTTTACGTGAGTCTTCACATGGTTTGTGTGACGTGCATGTGGTTTTGTATACGTGGCTGGTAGTGCGACGCCTACCGTGGTTACCTCTCCAGTTGGGTGCCCCAGGTTATCTGTGAGCCAGGCTGTTAGCTCGGGGCTTTGTCGCGGTACTTGTGTTGTACCGTCGAGGTCTGTGTCGTCTGACCTGGACACCCTCACTCCTTTGCTTGAGTTGTATGTCCGGCTGAGGGAAAGACAACAGTGGGATAGTGACTGTTGTACTTGTCTTTTGGTCACTTGTAGCACGCTCGTAGTTGGGGGTACGGACACCAGTAGTCGACACTAGTCCCCAGCTAGTCCTTCTCCAGTGCCTCACTCTAGCGAGCCCGGGCCAGGGTCTCTGGAGGTGCCAGGCAAGGGCCTGCGACCGTGTGGTCCGCAGGTGGTGGTGTTTAGTTGGTCTCCACAGTTGCTTGACCTTTTCACGTGGAGCGGCAACTGGACCTTTCGTCCGTGGCTGCAAGACTGAGAGGTAGACCTATGTGTGTTGTCCGAGTCAGTCACTGGTGTCGCGAACCAGTTCACGTGGCTCGAGTGTGGCGGACTCTACTTTAGCTCACATACCTATTTGGTTTTTCCGTTTATTTATTAAAATTGCTTTATCTAGTCGGCAGGCGGTGAGTATATTTACAGCTTTAATATCCTGCTTAGTTATTCTATAAACTGCTAGTATAGTTTATCGCCGTCGTACCTGTGTTTTTGGTTTGCTCGGTGTTGGGGGAGTTCCCTACTGAGCCAGTGACTAGCGAGGCTCACCCCTACCCCCACAGGTGAAGGCGAAGAGGACGTTTCTCGGCCGTCGTCCAATTCGGAGCCGCGTCATAGCAGTGCAGGGTCAGCACCTTCAGCAGTGTAGTGTAGCTAGTGTAGCTAGTTGTCTACTTCCATCAGTTGTACCTCGAGGTATGCCCCAGGCTCTTGTACTTTATATTCTTTTCTTGGAAATATGGCTATGTAAACTTGTGATATAAACATATATAAAATGGAGTGTTCCTTTGTGTTTACACAGACTATGGTGTGGTATCCCTTGCGAGGCTTCGGCCCGTTTGCGGGAGACGGACTCGGATCAAGTACGTTATCGGTTTAACGGACTTGGACGAGGTGTTCCGTCACAGAAGATGTCTGTAGTGTCAGCTTTTCAGGAGGATAGATCGGCAACCGCCATTGTCCCTCACCCCATTGACGGCCCAATGGCCTTTCGCCCAGTGAGGGATGGACATTCTTGCCCCATTTCCTCCAGCTTTAGGTCAGCGGAAGTTCGTCATCGTCGGAGTCGACTAATTTACCAAGTGGGTCGAAGCCAAGGCATTGGCAAAAATAACTGACGCCAATGCCTAGGGGTTCGTATGGAAGAATATCATCTGCCAGTTCGGCCTGCCCAAGACGATCGTCACCAACAACGGTAAGTAGTTTGAAAATGCCAAATTCTGTCAGAATTGTGGAGAGCTCGGCATCAACCATCAGTTCACCTCGGTCGCACATCCTCGGTCTAACGGGCAAGTCGAGGTGACCAACCGAACACTTCTCGACAGGCTAAACAGGCGGCTGGATGACCTTAAGAGACGATGGGTCGAGGAGCTCTCCCATGTACTATGAGCCTATCGTGTCACGCCTCGAGAAGAAACTCGGGAATCCCCCTTCGTGCTCGCCTTCGGGGTTGAGGCGGTGACCTCAATAGAACTGCTCGTACCATTAGAGAGAGTTTTGGGCTTCAAACGAGGGAGCAACGACCATTCACTACATTCAGAGCTGGACTTGATCGAAGAATGACGGAATGAGGCGGAAGCACGAATGGAAGCATATCAGCGGAAGATGAAGTGGAAGTTTGACGCAAGTGTGAGGTCTTGACACTTCGACATCGGTCGCCACATCCTACGAAAATTTTCTGTGTCAGATCCCAAGTCGGCAAGGGGTAAGCTCTACTACAAGAAAAAATGGGTTTAGAGACCAACAATTTTGGTCCCTATTCGGTCACTATTCGGTCAATAAATGTCCCAATTCGGTCACTAAATGATGCAGTGACTGAATAGTGACCAAATAGGGACTGAAAATGTCGGTGAAAAATTTTTGGTCACAATTCTGTAACCGAAAAATTTTAGTCACTAATCAGTTGCTGATAGAGACCGACTAGTGACCGATAGCGACCGAAACAATCAGTCACTATTTCGGTCACTAAAATAGAGACCGAGTAGTGACCGAATTGTTTCAGTCACTATCAGAGACCGAAAAATTTCGGTCACAATTTTAGTCACTTTTTAGTGACTGATTGTTTCAGTCATAATGGTGACTGAACTAGTTCAGTCACTATTTCGGTCACTATTTTAGTGACCGACATATAAAAACTATGCTACGACAAATGTCAACAATAACAAAACATAAAATGTCCATAAAATGTCAACAGTAATAAAACCTAAAATGTCCACAATAATACATAAAATGTTCATAACAATGAAAATAAAATAATGATCCTCATCCTCGCCTCGTCCTCGTCCTCCTCGTCCTCGTCTCCTCCAACGCCACTCGATGAAGGAACCTACAATAGATATATAACAATAATAAGTTAAAATTAAATACTACTATAAGTAATAAATATTTAAATTTTAGATTGTATTCACTCACTTTTAAACTAAATTAACTAGCTTAATGTGAGATCGAGCGTCGAGTTCAAACCGGGAGTCTGAATTGAACTCCGTCAATTTCCACAAGTCACACTCATCACCCTGACCGTACTAGAAGAAACAGGTGGCCGATCGGATTAGTATTTCAAATTTTGGGCCCCAAAACTAGCTAATTTCTTCATTTTTAAACAGAACAAAACAAAACTAACTAGCTTAAGGTGAATTTGAGCGCAAGCTTAAACCGGGAGTCCGAATTGAACTCCGTCAGTTTCCACAAGTCACAATCATCGCCCTGGCCGTGCTGGAAAAAACCAAAGGCCAATCGAATTAGTATTTCTAATTTTGGACCTCCAAACCTAAGTTCTTCATTTTTAAAGTAAACTAACTTGCTTAAGGTGAATTGAGCGATGAGCTCAAACCGAGAGTCTGAATTGAACTCCGTCAATTTTCACAAGTCACAATCATCGCCCTGGCTGTGCTGAAAAAACTCAGTGGCCAATTGGATTATTATTTCTAATTTTGGACCCCCAAACCTAGTTAAGTTCTTCATTTTTAAACAAAACAAAAACTAAACTAACTTGCTTAATGTCATGCCCTGCCAATTTAGCAGCAGAATAAATCGGGGAGGCATGAACAACGTGTATGGTAACGTAAATTGTGCCTACAATCGCAAATATCAGAGCAACTCAAAGAATAATACTTGAAATAAACTCTTCTTTATATTGATAAATCACCTAAACTATTACAACCACTAAATTCAGAGCCAAAAACATAGGGCTCAATAATGTCATTACATTGGAAAAGAAATCTAAAGCAAATATCTTACTAAACTCTTAGATACTAAGGACATTCCATCGCTATGAGTCCATTGTACTAGAGTAACTTCATTAACTTACTCCAGGTCGCTCATCACTCTGGTCCATTCCCATTGGTGTGTGTAGGGTCGTCATCCATCTTACCTGAAACACATACAACAATAGCGTAGGGGTGAGCGATAACGCTCAGTAGGACTTAATATCTCATGAAAGCAAGCATGCTTAAAGTAATTAATGTCTTATGGAAGCAAGATACGAGAACAAGTTGTCATGTATAGTCAAGAGAAATGATGTAGCAAGATATCATGAAATATTATCATATTCACGAGAGTATAACATCACAAGAATTTGGCCATATCACGAGATAGCAAGTAAACTAGTCATGATAGCAAGTATGGGTCGATATTCTTTCAACCTCGAGTTCAAGTATCAACAAGTGATTGTTTAATTGATTGATTGTCATAGATTAAATCTTGCGTGTCATGCGTTAGGTGTATGCCATCACCCAGATCATTAGTCCCTCGCGAGTTATAGCCTTTCAAGTGCTCCTCCCAAGGACCAGATCGGGCCCTTATAATGTTGCCTAGCATAGTCATGTTTGTTATCTTAGATAATCAATTGATGGCCAAGTAGAGTACCAAGAACATAAGAAAGTAGTAGACGAAATAAATGAGAGTGTAGAGAGAATGTGAACAGATGAGAGTAATGAGATAGTTGATGAGATAGGTACAATATCGTAAAAACACGAGAAACAACGATAGTCACAGTTGCACGGCACACCCTAATGGGCCGCCAGTCTGGTAGAAATCACCACCGCCCACTAGTCGTGCTGTGTACACAGGCTAGATGGTCCGGTGTGATCACAGAGTCAGAGGGAAACAAACTAAGGCCATGGATCGTACTGATCCCTAAGGTGTAACGGGTTTTAGGGTACAACCAGCTCGTTGACTAAGGATGTGCGCCAAAGCCAAGAAGACTTATGGAGGTCTTGACAAGGAGTCCCTGGCCCAGTCGAGAGTATTCCCGATGGAGAGGTGGTCCAAGTCAAGAGAAAGTGTATAGAAACGAGTCATCGTGCCTCGAGTGCTCGAAGACCGAGGGAAAACGATAACGGTGTACAAAACTTGCGAATAAAACAAAGACGTGTATATTTAAATAAGAAAAGTTAGTCATTTATTTTACTAAATTACCAGATACATTATTAAATAATTCAATAGGGTATAAGGCCAATATGATCGTTAAGTGTGTGCTTGTGTAAGAAATCAAGAGATCATAGTGATTGTGCATATGGCTTTTACATTGATTGAATGCATGTATCATTAATCATTATTGCTAATGCTGTCAAGTTATTCATAACAGTAGTTAATTAGGGTTGGTCAAAGTCGAAATGGAATAAACATAGGGTTTTATTGCAAAAATTGCACTATGTTGAAGTCGTGACGGGATTAGCTGTCGCCTTCAAGTCGCGACGTAAGGCCCGGTCGTGTTCTGCTGAACCGGCCAACAGAATGAACCGGGGGCAGGTCGTAATGCGTCGATCCACCGCGTTCATAACGTGTCAGACCCCGGTGTCGCAACCCCTCTGAGATCACGGCGTATTGTGCCGTCGCGACCTCAAGAGGTGGCCCGAGCCATGAAAAGTGGTTTTGCCCTTTTTCCAGAGCGGATCCTGTTTGATATATGATACTTGTAAATTCAATATAAAATCTTACGATGATCCAAAAATCAAGAAACTAGTTTAAAATGAAAGTAGACACATAGATCCATCAACATATAAGCTTAATTTGAAAATAGACAAGGTTTAGACATGCTTTGATCGGGTTACATTTCTGTGACCTAAACTTGCGCAGTTAGGGTTCAACGAATTAATTAACAATGGGTCGAAACCAGGACCGTTCGAAAGCTAACATGATTTAGTATTTATGAGAATTTTCTCATGGTATGAAGTCAAGTATGAACGAGGTTCACAAACAAACATGAAGGGTCAGGGCATGGATCTGACAGGGACTCAAAGAATTAATTCTCCCTCATGGAAGATCGAAATAGAGCGAAACTAGAGGCGTTTGAAAGCAATATGATGTAGTATTCGTAAGACTCTTTCATGGCATGATAACAAGTACATGCGGGGTTATAGAGCAAACATGAGGATTTGGGGTCTTGGTAATAGCAGGGTTTTAAGCATTTAATTCTCCCAAATGGGCAAGCAAAATACAACGAGACAAGAGGGCTTTTGAAAAGGGTCATGAAGTCTACCTAGGGTAATTTTTACACGAAATTAGCTTGACATATTGCCTACCTTTCACGTGTTTAAGAAATCCTAGGGCTTGAAGACGAGGTAAAAGATGAAATCCTCTTGCTCCAAGCTCCTTCCTTCTTGCTCCTCTCGTCCTCAGCTCCTCTCTTCATCCCCTAGAGCTCCAGCAATGATCTATGGGATGATAGGGTCGAATTGGGATGTGTATGGCTTGGTTTAAGAGTCCTACTCTTCTCAAACTCTTCATTTTCCTTAAATTTCGAATTTCCCTTATTTATCATATAATTTCTCTCCTTTATCTCCTAATTAGGGCTGGGAAGAGATTAAATTTTGTGGGTAATGGGTTAGGATAGGATTAGGACTCTTTTTAGGATATTTATAACCCTTTTTAGTATTTATCTTACCCTTATTTAATTTATTTATTAATTACCCTTATTTAATTTATTTATTAATTAACTCCGAATTTCCTATTTATCTCCCCCTTTACTATCATTATTCCACCTATTTGGCTTGGGGAGAACTTAAATTTCGGGGCTAATGGATTTGGGTATGTCTAGGATTCTTTTTAAGATAAATAGGGGTCATATTGGTGTTTTAATGATCCCTTTTTAATTAAGATATATTATAATTACGAATTTCCCTATTTATTATAGGTCTTCCATTTTTATCCCTATTTCGTCTTATCTAAATTCCCTTTTTAGATTAAGATAGAGTCCTATTGAGTTGGGCTAGGGTTAGGACATTTTTTAAGATAATTTAGGAGTTAAAATAGTCATTATCTTACCCCCTTTTATTTATTAATATTTTTAGGTACGAATTTAGGCTTAATTAACTCCCATGCAATTTGAGCTCCACATTTGGGCCCATCAATCCATGCTTGGACCACTTATACAACCCATACTTAATTTGGCTTAATGAGTTTTTAATTACTTCGAATTATTCACCCTTTATTCTAATTTAAATCCATTTATCATATTTATTCAATTGATTTCTTATTTTAATTCAATTTAATATTACTTATCCCAATATTGATAACCTTCATCCATCCTTTGGCATCTTGCTTTTGGCCAAGTAACTTATGTATAACTTAATTGTACAACCAATATACTTAATTTACTTAATGGGTTAATTATCTTTTTGTTAGTGAATTTATTCATGGGCCAAGATTGTCCATTGGTCCAACTATCATAATGGGCTATCAACCCATATTATTTAAAGTCTACCCATATGTTTATTTTAATTTTTAATTCACTTTGGCTCATATAATAATGGGTTCTCTATTTTATTCATTATTTACGATAATAAGCCACATAAATTCTCAAACTAGGTCCAAATGACTTCTTTATGCCTAAATTTCTTGACGGATCATTAGAGAATATTATTTAAAGTATGACTATTATTTTTACGTCATTTTTATATGGGTTTATACGCATGTGATAATGATGCGTACCTTTTTAACTAGTTGAATTTATTAATAGATAAAATTTTAATTTATCCTATATTTAAAATTACAAAATTTTTCGGGGTACTACATCCTCCCCCCTCTTAAAAGAATTTGGTCCCCAAATTCATATGATATAATACGACTACCAATTTATTCTGAATACTTCATTCCATCATCTCCCCCACTTAGGGCTTTGCTATCAAGAAAATAATATGAATTTAACTAAAGGTTTAGTGATGATACCTTGTCCACCTTTATTGGCATGATTTATATCCACAAGGGCTTGTAACTGTTGTTGGCGTGGAGTTTGGTTCTTCTTTATTGGGCAAATGATGACGCGATGTTGTTGGCTTCCACAACGTAAACATCTGCCCAATTTCTTCCAACAATTATCAATTTGATGCCCTGGCTTTTTACAAAATTCCTTCCGCTTCACTTCCCCTTTCATTCTCTTATCATCGTTTGGTTGATTCTCTATTGTCATAGAGCTAAGATCCTTGGTGTTAGTGTGTGGTTCCTTTGGAAGAGGGCAGTCTTGTATCCGATGCTCCAAACTGCCACATCGCAAACATGCACCTACTTTCCGCCAGCATTCCTTAGTCACATGACATGGCTTGCTACAATGAAGGCAGATGATCTTGCTATGTTTCTTTTGTGTGTTCGCCTTCTTGTCTTGGTTGTGTCTTTTCTTCTTGTTCTTTTTAGCCGCTTTTCCAATCTTCTTGGTCATCCTCAAGGTTCCTTTCAACAGTTGGGCGACTTTCTGACATGCCCGGACTAACTTTTGAGTTGACCTCATTTCGTCTTGCAGGGGCATACATTCGGCGTCCATTAAGAGTTCCTTCAAGAACAGGGTTGGCATTAGGGTGCTAAAGTAATATTTAAGTTGATACATATATATAGATAAATGTATTCAGATCTTAACCATGGTTCTACCCAATCCTCACATAGGTATGGTAGTTGACTTAGACACATGTCTAGACAGTTCACCTAGAAAATCCTAGACATATAATATCCTGATAAGGACATCCTAGGCTCTGATACTAACTGTCATGCCCCGCCAATTTAGCAGCGGAATAAATCGGGGAGGCATGAACAACGTGTATGGTAACGTAAATTGCGCATACATTCTCAAATATCAGAGTAACTAATGAACAATAATTGTAATAAACTCTTCATTTTATTGATAATTCATCTAAACTATTACAACCACTAAATTCAGAGCCAAAAACATAGGGCTCAATAATGTCATTACATTGGAAAAGAAATCGAAAGCAAATATCTAACTAAACTCTTAGATACTAAGGTTATTCCATCGCTATGACTCCATTGTACTAGAGCAACTTCATTAACTGACTCCAGGTCGCTCATCACTCTGGTCCATTCCCATTGGTGTGTGTAGGGTCGTCATCCATCTTACCTGAAACACATACAACAATAGCGCAGGGTGAGCGATAACGCTCAGTAGGACTTAATATCTCATAAAAACAAACATGCTTAAAGTAATTAATGTATTATGGAGGCAAGATACGAGAACAAGTTGTCATGTATAGTCAAGAGAATGATGTAGCAAGATATCATGAAATATTATCATATTCACGAGAGTATAACATCACAAGAATTTGGCCATATCACGAGATAGCAAGTAAACTAGTCATGATAGCAAGTATGGGTCGATATTCTTTCAACCCTGAGTTCAAGTATCAACAAGTGATTGTTTAATTGATTGATTGTCATAGATTAAATCTTGCGTGTCATGGATTTGGCGCACGTCCTTTGCCAACGAGCAGGTTGTACCCTAAATCCCGTTACACTCTTAGGGATTAGCATGATCCATGGTCTTAGTGTGTTCACTCTTACCTTGGGATCACACCAGACATCTAGTTTGTGTTTCGGCACGACTAATGGATGGTAGTGATTTCTACCAGACTGTCAGCATACGGCTGTGCTGTGCAACTGCTATTATCTCCCGTTTAACATTGTTTTTACGATTATACCCCTGTCTCGTCTATTGTCTCTATACTCTCATCTGTTCACGTTCTCTCTCTAGACTCTCATCTACTCGTCTGTTAGTCTCGTCTATTCTTGGTACTGTATTGGCCATCGTGTGATTGTCTAAGATAAAACCATGACTATGCTAGGCAACATTATAAGGGCCCGATCTGGTCCTTAGGAGGAGCACCCGAAAGGCTTTAACTCGCGAGAGTCTAATGGTCAGGTGATGGCATACACCAAACGCATGACATGCAAGATTAATCTATGACAATCATACTACTCATGAAATGTTTACGTTACTTGACTTGTGGTTGATAAGATGATCAACCAAATACATGTTACTTGATTTACTTGCTTGTGCACTGTTGTGCAATTTACTTGTTATCTTGATATATGGTCAAAACTTTTGTTGTACTTGTTACCTGTGAAGGTGTTCTTGTCTTGTGATCTTACTGTCACGACTATACCTGATCGTTCTCATACTTGCTCATTCTTGCTAGTTATCCTGCTTGATAAAATGGTAAACACTTAAAGCCTGCTTGTTTACACGAGATATTAAGTCCTACTGAGTGTTATCGCTCACCCTCAGCTATTGTTGTATGTGTTTCAGGTAAGTCAAGTGATGACCCTACGCACACCAATGGGAATGGACTGGAGTGATGAGCGACTAGGAGTCATAGCGATGGAATGCCCTTAGTACCTTAGAGTTAGTTTTAGTTATTTGCTTAATTATCCTTTCCAAATGTAGTGATGTTAATGAGCCCTATGTCTTAGCTCAGAATTAGTGGTTGTAATAGTTTAGATGAATTATCAATAAAATGAAGAGTTTATTGCAATTATTGTTCATTAGTTACTCTGATATTTGCGAATGTATGCGTAATTTACGTTACCATACACGTTGTTCATGCTTCCCCGATTTATTCCGCTGCTAAATTGGCGGGGCATGACACTTAAGGTGAATTTGAGCGTTGAGCTCAAACTGGGAGTCCGAATTGAACTCCGTCAGTTTCCACAAGTCACAATCATCGCCCTGGCTGTGTTGGAAAAAACCAGAGGCCAACCGGATTAGTATTTCTAATTTTGGACCCCCAAACGTAAGTTCTTCATTTTTAAAGTAAACTAACTTACTTAAGGTGAATTTGAGCTCCGAGCTCAAATCGGGAGTCCGAATTGAACTCCGTCAATTTTCACAAGTCACAATCATCGCTCTGGCCGTGTTAAAAAAAACCGGAGGCCAATCGAATTAGTATTTCTAATTTTGGACCTCCAAACCTAAGTTCTTCATTTTTAAAGTAAACTAACTTGCTTAAGGTGAATTTAAGCACCGAGCTCAAACTGGGAGTTCGAATTGAACTCCGTCAATTTTCACAAGTCACAATCAATGCCCTGGCCATGCTGGAAAAACTCGGAGGCCAATCAGATTAGTATTTCTAATTTTGGACCCCCAAACCTATGTTCTTCATTTTTAAACTAAACTAACTTGCTTAATGTGAATGTGAGCTCCGAGCTCAAATCGGGAGTCTGAATTTAACTTCGTCAGTTTTCACAAGTCACAATCATCACCCTGGCCATGCTGGAAAAAATCAGAGGTCAATCGGATTAGTATTTCTAATTTTGGACCCCCAAACCTAAGTTCTTCATTTTTAAACTAAACTAACTTGCTTAATGTGAATTTGAGCGCCGAGCTCAAACCGGGAGTCTGAATTGAACTCCGTCAATTTCCACAAGTCACACTCATCGCTCCGACCATGATGGAACAAACCAGAGGATGATCGGATTAGTATTTCAATTTTTGGACCACCCAAACCTAACTAAGTTCTTCCTTTTTAAAGAAAACAAAACTAAAATTGACTGTTAAAATAGAAAAGCTAAAATAAAATCAATTTACTCACATGAGGGGCCCGTGTTGATGTCGATGGTGCTGCCTGAGGAGGAATGCTGACCTGGGAGAGGGCCTGAGAGATAGCCTGGGAGAGCTGGGCTTGGACAGCGTCGGACACCTGCGTCTGCTTCGTATGGGCCAAACGAGACTCCAAACCAGAGGTCTCATCTCGAATGAAGCCCATCGTCTCACTGGGAGAAGTACCTGGAGCCCTAGGCGTGGTGACTGCACTAGTCACCTGTGAAGCTGAACTCGAGGCACCAGATAACACCTTGCTCGTGTCCATACTGTGCCCAAAACCATACACATGGCCTTTCTTTGGGGCACCAGATGCCACAACCCATACCTCAAGATCTAACTGTGGCTGCTCCTCCTCCCCGACATACTTCTCTGTCATCTGTTGGCTATACGACTCCGGCAAAAAATAAAATTGACAATGTAATACTAATCTGTAACGAGAAAAAATAAATAGTGAATAGACTGTAAATACTTACCGCAACCTCTCGGGCTCTGTCGCTAATGTACTGCCCCCTCTTCCCCCGTGTCTTATCAAACACCTCCAAAAATGTCAGAGGCCATTTTAGCTCCATTTTCTATTTCACAGAAAAATATTACATAAATGAGTACCTATATAAATAAAATATATCACAATGGACATATGACTTACCAATCTAGACTGATGGGTTGCAAAGGAGACGGACCCACTTGTATGCTTGTTGGCCTCCGGATTGACAAGCCCGATTCACTTTCATTATTCTGGAGGTTTCTTGCCATCTCTCTACGGCCCATGTGTTGCACAGACCTTCCCAGTAGTCTCTCCTCATCCATGTCGGTGCGCGCTCCCTCCAAAGAGTTGGGTCTGCACTCTGACAAACTCTCTGTGCATTTTTCCTCGCATTATACAACAAATGTTTATAATTTGATCAGGCATTGGTCGTCCATACTGATCGAGACCGCGCCTCGTCCGAAGGACGCGTGAATCGATGATTGCTCTGTACAGATAAAAGTTAGTTAACAGAATGTAAGAGTAAGAAAACAATTAAATTATAATAAGAAATTACATACCATGAACATCTGATACAACAACTCCTGGACCTCCATCGGGAAATCATTGAATCTATGAATAGGCACAGGAAAGTGTGCGTGAATTGATCTTGTGATGAATTGAGACACTTGGGCGGGCTCTATTTTATCCTTGTAGTTATGTAACTTGTTACAATGAATTTATGAACTAAATATACCTCCTTAATAAAAGATACATATAAGTTTATTGCATACTCATTTATCCACACCTCCTATAGAGTGCTATCATAAAAACTGCCTCTCCCCTCCTGTAGACTGACAGCATCATCTAGCGTCGTAGATGCACCTACCAAAAAAGCTGGAGGTACTGAAACACTCGGTCCTGGACAAAAATGCACAACGACATAAGTAATGTACAAGTATATAAATAATGACTATACAAATACTTACAAATTTAAATATACATACCTGCTACTATAGGAGGAGAAGGTGTACACTAACCCAAGCCTGTAACATTTTAATGGCATAAGAATCAATGCACAAAGAAACTACAACTTTAAATGCTGCCAGAAGAGGAGGCACAGAAGAAGGACCAAAATATGTAACATTTTAAATGACATAAATAATATGTATAAATAATGTACAAAGAAAAATACAACTTTAAATATACAATGTACAAGAATATAAATAATGACTATACAAATACTTACAAATTTAAATATACATATCTAGTACTCTAGGAGGAGGAGGTGTAAACTGACCCAAATCTGTAAGAATTTTAATGGCATAAGAATCAATGCACAATGAAAGTACAACTTTAAATATACATACCTACTACTAGAGGAGGAGGCACAGAAGAAGGACCAGAAGCTGTAACAATTTAAATGGCATAAATAATATGTATAAATAATGCACAAAGAAAAACACAATTTAAATATACAATGTATAAGAATATAAATAATGACTATACAAATACTTACAAATTTAAATATACATACCTGGTACTGTAGGAGGAGGAGGTGTAAATTGACCCGAACCTGTAAGAATTTTAATGACATAAATAATATGTATAAATAATGCACAAAGAAAAATACCAAAGAAAAAATAACATACCTGATGCCGCAAAGAAACCCCTCCCACTACTCATCCTCCTTCCAGAACTGAAGCCCGATCGTGCTCCACACACCATATCTTCATAAGGAACATAAAAAATTAATATTCAGTAGTCAATTGCTTATATTGAAAGTGGGAAACTTTAAATATACTGAACAGATGTGAAAAAAAATCTACCCATATTTAAATGATATCCATTTCCTCCTCAGATGATGATGATATATCTAATTTAGCCCTATCTTCATCATCATCTTCACATTCATCACTGGTATATTCCTCCTCCTCATCAGAACCTTCACATTCAATATCTGTCGCATTCCACTACTCCCTTTTATCTCATGTGGATCGATTTCTTCGACCTCATTTCCTTTAAACAAGTAAATTGACGCTTCAGATTCGTCTACTCCAGTATGAGCTGTCAACTCTACATCTTCAACCAAGTTTTCTTGAAAGAATTCAGCGTTGACCTCTTCAGGTGTCTGATCAGTCATGTCCAATTCATAATCAGAGAATAGTCTTGACTTAACTCTGTAAACTGCCCACTAATCATTTCGTTCTTTGTTCGTAGATGGTGCTTGTATAGTACACCTGCTGGGCTTGTGTGGCTAAAATGAATGGCTCATAAGTATTCAATTTTGACTTATGTTTAAGCTCGACAATCCTATGCGTTGTGTCATTTTGAATGGAATTCGAATCAAACCAATGACACTTGAACAAGTATATATTATTGTCTTGTCCTAGATATTGCAACTGTAAGGTCTCCTCTACAATACCATAGTAGTCATATTCATTTTCATTGTATGTACTTCCTTTAACACATATGCCATTGTTCATGGTAGACTTACTCTGCCCATAGTCTTTTGTATGAAATCTATACCCATTCACAATAAATCCAAGATAGTTCTGTGCAATTTTCGATGGTCCATAGGCTATCTGACGAACTCTTTCATCAGTAATTAAACCTTGTTCAACCTACGTATAGAGAAGATTAGTTAAAAAGTGAACATAACTTATCTTTCGTACTCTTTGAGCATGTACACTTACGCATTTTCTTAGCCATAAGGCCAATGACTTCTCTCATTCTTTTTCAACCTCATAATCACTGAGATGTGGATTTCTTTGAATTAGTTCTGAATCAAATTTTTGCAATATGAATGGAAGACCACCTTCAATAGCTAGAATAAGGGCAAAGAAGTTATATACACAATAAATTGTAAGTTCAGCACTTACTCAACATAACACTCTAGCTCAGCACAATTTAAAAGAATATATATCTCTACGGCGCATAACTCTCTGTCATCCAGCACGCGAGTTGAAGAACATCCGAACGCATGTCTAGGATGATTAACTATGGAGAGTCAATCTGAACACACAGATTCCCCCCCGTCATCATTATGTGGAGGTTGAGTACAACGAGTTTGTATGTTTGCTTCAAAGTACATCGAACGAAAGTTTGAGATTTCCTCCATAATGTATGCCTCAGCAATAGAACCCTCCACTTTTGCTTTATTTCGGACTTTCATTTTGAGGTCATGCATACACTACATCAACAATGTACAAGACAAATGGGAAACATATCATACATAAGGTGCAATTCTAAGAAGAAAAAGGTTAATATTCGCATATACCTCTCAAATGGATACATCCATCTATATTGTACTGACCCTCCGACTTTAGCTTCATATCGTAGAAGTACGAGTAAATGCTCCATCGAATCGAAGAATGCAGGCGGAAATATCTTCTCCAACTTGCATACGATGGAAATCACATTCTGTTCGATAGTTTGCACATCCTCAAGCCTGAATCCTGATGCACACAGAATCGTGAAAAATCGACTCAGCTCAGACAATGTTCCCCATAGAGGCTTCGGCAACATGTCATGAAATGCAATAGGTAGCAACCTTTGCATGAACACATGGAAGCCATGACTCTTCATTCCATATATTTTTCCCTCACTGACGTTGACAAAACGAGCAATATTAGACACATAACCATCAAGAAATCTCAACTGTTTCAGCCACTGACACACTTCCTTTACTTGTCCTCCTCCAAGCACATAAACTACTTTTGGTTTAATTGATTTCCCATTTACTTCAACAAGTTCTAACTCTGGACGTTTACAAAGCATGGACAAGTCCAAATGTGCATTCCCGTTGTCCTTTGTTTTACCTTTTATGTCCATAACGGTGTTGAACACATCATCAAAAATATTTTTCTCGATATGCATCATGTCTAGATTGTGCCGCACAAGAAGAGCCGACCAATAAGGTAGCTCCCAGAAAATGCTTCACTTCACCCAATTGTGCTCCTTCCCAAAACCTGAAAGGTGTCAGGTACTGCCCATCAGTTGTGTGATATCTGGCAAATTTTCTACACGTGCTGCCATATGATGACCGGACAACCTCTCGAATATAACTTCATCTCGTTCCATTCTGTTCTTTAGGAATGCATCTTTTTGACTTCTGCAAGGGTGATTAGCTGCTAAAAACTATCGATGTCAATCAAACCAGCATGACTTTCCACCATGTTTAAGTACAAATGATCTGGTATTATCCATACAGTAAGGACATGCTAGCCTCCCATGTGTGCTCCAACCAGATAGCATTCTATATGCAGGAAAATTACTTATCGTCCACATCAATGCTGCCCTCAAGGTGAAATTTTGCTTTCTAGATGCATCATAAGTATTGACCCCCTCAGTCCATAATAATTTCAATTCATCAATCAATGGTCTGAGATAGATGTCTATATTTTTTGTAGGACTTTTAGGACCAGGAATCAATAAAGATAGGAACAAATTCTCTCGCTTCATGCACATACTCGGAGGAAGGTTGTATGGTGTCACGAACACTGGCCAGCTGGAGTAGGAAGTCATTGAACCTCCAAATGGAATGAATCCTTCAATGCACAAACCAGGCCTCACATTATGCAACTCCCTTGAGAAGATAGGATGAGCATGGTTGAAATGAGTCCAAGCTTCGTCATCTGTAGGATGACTCATAATATCCTCGTCCCGATGTACTCTTTTTACATGCCACCTCATATGTCGAGCTGTCTTTGAAGACATATACATCCACTACAGTCTGGGTGTAAGGGGGAAATATCGCAATGACGCATAAGGTATATCCTTTTCCCTAGAATTGGCCCCTCTTTTAGGTTTAAACCTATCATGATGGCAAATAGAACATGATACCTTATCTGCATCCTCTTTGTGATACAACATACAATGATTAGGACATGCATCTATTTTCACATATCTAAGTCCAAAATCATTGACCATCTTCTTGGCACGATAAAACTTTGGAGGCAGCTTCTCATCTCGAGGTAGCATGCTCTTGATGATGAGGAGGAGACGATTAAAACAACTCTCACTTATATGAAATTCATATTTCAAGTTCAGAAATTGTGACACCGCTAACAACTGAGTGTGTTTTTGACAACCATATCCCACAATGGCTCATCAGCATCCTTAAGTAACTGATAGAATCTTTCGGCTCCCTTGTTCGGCACGTCTTCAGCGTATACAGGATCCTCATGTACATTGAATGTGGGACTAGTAGCATCTACAACCATATCCATGTACGTACTTGTGCCAGCCACATTTCTAGGCTCGTGCGACCAGAGCTCCTTACCATGACATGTCCAATTCATATAACCTTCAACAAACCTTTTTCTATATAAATGGTGTTGAACCTCCCAGGGTGAATTCCACTTCAAATTTTTACAAATCATATAAGGACATTGGATGCAACCTTCACTGTCTACTGCTGCATTTGGATTCCCCAATGCAAACTGAATGAAAGTCTCAACTCTGGCCCTAAACTCCACAGACACCACATGATCAACTATTCTATGATACATTCTGAAGCCATTTTTTTCTTGCGCCCAACCAATATTAATAAACAAATAACTTTAAATTCAAACTCAGCAAAAACTGAATCTGACCATTTTCACACACCGTTCGACGCAACCGAAATGAATAGGAAGGATATATTATTTAGATTATCACTTTTTATCGATCTGTGAATATTTGATCGCATTCAGATTGCCATTTACTATGTGTTTGTATAATTTTCTGAAAATTTCGGCAGCATCTCCCCACACCTCTCCGATCAACCAAAAATATTTATTGATTAAGATATTTTCTTAAACACTTACTAATAAGTGGTTAAGAAAATATTCTAAATCAATAAAGGTATATCAGAGATGAGTGAGTAGACGCACCCAAAATTTTCAACAAATAATACAAACACCTAGTAAGTGACCACCTAACTGCAATCAAACATTCACAGACTGTCCAAAACGGGACAATTCAAGATTTTGAGTTAGATATACACGTTCTCATCATTGAAAATAAGACTCATGCACATCAATCCCAAAGTCTTGAACGGGAAGGTTCATTGACACGGGCTTAACATGCTCTCGTGAGGTGTGTGTGTGTAGTGTTAAATTGCTATCTATGCATAGATAAAATTTAAATACCACATAAATATGAAAAGAAAATGAAAACAAATCATCATATAAACAAGTGCAACACTAAACAATTACATTAAAATAAGAAGTGTAATACTAATCATTAAACTGAAAGTGAACAATTAAACGTAAACTAAACTAATGTCGTGAAGGAAGAGTTTGTACTAATTTATTTTCCTAAATTGGGATGTATACCTCATTGGTGTTTGTATTTGGCTTCTTTAGAAACGCCTATCCCATGGCTAATAAGTGGTGTGTAACACACTTCTAAACGCCTATCCCATGGCTCCAAGGGAGTTAGGGAGGGGAGAGGATTGTGACTTTCTGCATTAAAAATTCACAATGACCTTGAACCAATAGAGTGGGGGTTGTGTCCTCTTCCTACATGCCATAATTCATTCAGATTAGGGGTTGTGTCCTCCAACAAAAACCCACTTATTAGGGATAAAACTTTTGTTTACTTAGTTTGTTATTTCTATTGGTGTAACTATCTGAATCAAATAAGAACTTCTCTATTAAAGTGAAAAAAAAAATTAAAATTTTCTATCTAATCATACTCTAACCTATCTCAATATATAAGAAGCCATTTAAATAGTTATGCTCTTCTGTAAAAATTACAGAGAGTTGTACTATTTATTAAACTGGTCAGATAAATCATTTATTTAGTCAAGCACAAAATTGGTCGATTGCCTATGCCTCACGTCTTAGAAGCAAATAGTTAATCAACTACATGCTTGGTTGAGTAACTTTATTTCCAAAACCCTAGCCAGTAAATTGAATTCAGGTCCAAAAAATCAACTTAGTTTCTGTTTTCTTTTGTTTCTTCTTATCTATGTTGTTTCTAGAGAATTTTCTTTTCTATTTTTTTTACAATTTTATTTTCTTGATGGCAAAAATTTATTTCTGTTATATATCTTCTTTTCTAATACTTCCTTGTCATATCTTGAAACTCTCCTACTGGGTTGTGGAGCACATACTTGTTGTTGTTTTTTATATTTTTAGAAGCTTTAATGATGTATATTGCTTATAGTTTTTGATATGTATTTCTAATTTATAACACATTTCCCATTTTTTTTCCTTGACCTGGCTGCTTTACCTATTAGATTGAGGAATACGTATCTAAACTTCTAATCTGGGTTGTGATATATATTGACCATACTTTGGTATATTAAATGCAAGCATAGGAATGGTATTCTATAATTTCTATTCAACAAAACTCTAGATTTTACTCTATAGATGGCATGTACTGCAAAGTTGAGAGGACATCTATTCTATTCTTTTCTGAACAAACAAGATTTTGGACAATGTCTTCCCATGAATGGGAAGATCACCAAAGGCATTTGAATGTCATGACACCCATGAGGGAAGAGAGTGAGAAAGTGTAGATCCCCATAAATATGAAGAGTGGAGTCTTCCCCTTGATCACTGTCGATGGGCTACCCCCCTTCTGGGTGTGTTCGGATCCTCTTAGTACATGAGAGGACCGAACTCTATAAATCATCAATGGGGTGAGGAGGTTTGGTGCCACTCTCTACACATTTTTTTTATTATCATCCTATTCTGCTATATCATTTGAAAGCGAATAGGCCGCAAACCATCATCTATATATTCCCTTAATCAAGGGAAAACATATAGAACTATTGCAAAGTTTCAGTTTGTTTATAAAGTTTTTGTCCAAGATTGACTTACGTTGCCGATCAGCAAGATCTCAGACTTGAAACCAATATTGCTTTGGGAATTGGCCTAGCCCCCCTTCAAGGGATAATGTTTCTTTCATGATTTTAAAAAAAGATTTGGAAGCAAACATGAAAATCTATGTTTTTATTTTTACTTCTGCTTCTTCATGAACGTAGAATCGAGTAGTTCTACATACATTGAAACTTATTGCTTTGGGCTTTTAGTCTGAGTGTTCACCTATGCAAGATAGCACATGAACCCTTAGTTATCCCAATTTAGCCGTCGCTTGTTACTGTTGTGGCTCAGACAAGGGACTTTCAAGAGTCTCCCAACATGTGTCGATTGTAGATGGATCTTCCTCCCTGTACTCTAATATTGTGGTCGGAAAATAAGACCACACTATGGGTCTTTCACATTCTTCATCTCCGAGTATAGTTCCCTCTTCCTCAACATCTTTAATTGGGTCGCCGAAAGTACATCTCTCATTAGAGTGACATAGGTGGTGATAAAATTGTCTTGCCTTTCCCTCATACTCACTTTCGAAATCCTCCTCGCACTAGTTCTCCTCACGTTGTTATTATTGATTGATAAATTATGAATTCGACTTTAGTAAATTTTTAAAAACTTTATAGAGTCAAATATTAAAGAATCCAATTGACATCTCTATTGTTGCTCTAAATGTTAATACTTTTTCATTTATCCCCTAAGAGACTCAAAATCAACATGCTCTCGAAATGGAAGCTTTCATTGCCGTATAAGAAGGTTGAATTGAAGAATGAAGATGAAGAAGATCAATGCCTTCATCACCCAAATCTTCATCTCCAATCCTTATTTCGCCATTTTTTTAAAGATCATTCATCTTTTTAAGATATTAGAGATTATTTTTCCTAGGTTATATTATTTGTATTAGCAGTAATCCACCCATCTAACCATTCACAGCTGGATGAGATTTATTCTCGTTGTTACTCGGTGTTGTTTTACTTTCAACCATTTTTTTAATTATTCTTTTTTGCTGGTAGTCTAATTTAATGGTGCATGTTGGAGTCGTCAGGCCAGAACCATATAGCTCCTAAAAATTATGAAATAATTTGCCCAGTGAGAAAGAGCAGTCCAATTAAACAAGAATAATGGGCCTTCATGAACAAGCGAAATGGGCCGCCTACGAGAATACATCTCTATCTCACACACACACACACACATAGAGAGAGTGAGAGAGAGAGAGAGACCCTCACCCCCACCCTCGGCTGTCTACTCTCGGCCCCCTCCCACCGTGGCCCTCCCTGCAGCCCAACAACACCCACCCACCCACACACACACACACAACAAACACACACACATAGAGAGGGAGAGAGAGAGAGAGCTTACCGGTGGCGACAACGTGGAGCTCCGGCGGTGAGAGAGCAACGATATAGACCGGACCAATGACGGCAACGCGGATGACGGCGACGGCGATGTGGACGATAGCGACGCAAACGACGACGACGACGCGGCGTCTCGGCGGGGCGATCCCGACGGGCGTCTCGACGGAGTGAGAGAGAAGAGACAAAGTGAGAGAGGAGAAAAGAGAAGGGGGAAGAAGAAAAAGGGTAAGAATAGCGACCGAAAACTTTGGTCGCTATTCAGCCCCAAATTTGTCTCTATTTTTGAGACCGAAATATTCGGTCACTATCCGATCTCTGATTTGAGACCGAATAGTGACCGATAATTATTTGGTCACTAACTGAAAATATTAGTGACTGAATATTTTCAGTCACTATTCGGTCTAAAATCAGAGATTGAATAGTGACCAAAATATTTGGTCTCAAATGTAGTCTCTATGTGCACTTTTTCTTGTAGTGTCTCTCCTAATTGGGAAGGCCTATACCGTGTGGTCGAGAACCTCGGCGATGGAGCCTACCGACTAGCAAACTTGAACGGATCGGCGATCCCGAGGGCATGGAATGCTGAGCACCTGTGATGTTATTATCCTGAAATATCAATGAAGATGTATCTATTGAGAGTCATCAACTCACAAAAGATCGAAATCGAGGTTGCTTTGGCACTCTAAATTGGTAAACGAGGTCGCTTCGACACTCTAAATTGGTAAACGAGGTCGCTTCAGCACTTTAATTTGGTAAAAGAGGTCACTTCAGCACTTTAATTTGGTAAACGAGGACGCTTCGGCACTCACAAAAGTTCAAAAATGATATTACTTCAGCACTCTAAATTGGTAAATGAGGTCGCTTCGGCACTCACAAAAATTTGAAAATGAGGTCGCTTCGGCACTCTAAATTGGTAAACATGGTCGCTTCAGCACTCACAAAAGTTCAAAAACGAGGTTGCTTCAGCACTCTAAATTGGTAGACGAGGACGCTTTGGCACTTACAAAAGTTTGAAAACAAGGTCACTTCGGCACTCGCAAAATCCCGACAAGATCTCGTCGACCATCACTAGTTGTGGTCATTGTTACATCTGCTCGCATAAACAGTAAGATGTTGTTCGACATAAATGGAATCATTACGAACCGGTGTTGCCTAAACAAGGATTGATGGTCAGCATCGGCGGCGACCAAGCACACTTGGCCACTCCAACCATCCGAGAGAACGAACGCTCAACTCATTAGACATGGTCACTAGTTGGTTAATGTCCGACGACCTGAACGTGAGAATCATTGCAATCGACAAGACGTGTGCAAATCAAAGAGGAAAGTTGTATTAACATAGAAGAGATACATAGTGGCCTCGGAAGAACGCCAATGAATGTACAAAGCCTACTGCTCGAGCCCCCAAGCCCCAGCGTTCGTCTCGACCTAAGCCTCTTCGTTGTCAGGAGCGACAGGTGTTTCGGCGATAACAGCTTCCGTAGTGGCGTCAAGGCCCTCGTCGACGACAGCCGCTAGTGCCTCATCAACCACTGCGGAGATAGTCTCATCTTCTCCTTCGGCACCCATTTTCTCGCTTCCTTCAGCCATAATCACCAGGTCGGACAAATCGAGGTCGACAGATAGCTCCCTAATCGGGCCAAGACAAAAGTCGTAGCCCTCTTGAAAGAGCATGACAACCTCGGCCTTGAGTTCGACAGACTCGCGGTATTCATCTATTGCCTTCTCGTGCTCATCAGCAACGAGTTGTGCAATGCCAGCCTTGGCCTTTTCGTGGGCCAAGACCTCAGCCTTGTGAGCATCATTCTCGGCCTAGAGGGACACTCGGAGCTCGTCTTCAGCCTCTTTCGCCAGCTCGATCTCTTTGGCTCGAAGTTCCTTCTTGGAGGCGATTCTCTTTTCGGCCTCGGTTAGTCGCACCTTGATCGACACCTGGGATGCCTCGGCATGATGAAGTAACGCCTCGAATGACGCCATCTGGCCTATTACCAACGAATAAAAATCTTCGACAGCCAAGCGAGGTTTCTGTGTCAAGGCACGTGCCTTCACCTCGGTGGGAAATGATCGGCGCCCCCATTACGTAGCGCTCGGGTCTCCTGACTGCTCGAGGGCTCTTTGGGTGGAGCCCAATGCAGTAGCCTCGGGCAACATCGGAGTAGGTCGAGGACGCTTCGTCGGGCCCCTCTTCCCTGGCTGCTCTGTCTGCTTTCCGGTGACAGAAGATGGGCGGACGACCTCGGGAACGTCGGCTTCCATTGGGTCAGCATGCTTGATCATTCGGCTCACACTCTTCTTGCCCCTCGTCATCAGTTCGCTCTTGACCATCTCAGATAGAGAGGGGCCTCTCCTCGCCTTTGGAACAAGCACCTTTCCCTTGTCGGCCATCGCTGCGAGAAAAGAAAAACTATTAATCATCGGAGATGATTAGTGGGAAGAGATCGTCGGCAAGGTGGTCAGACCTTGATCGGCCTCGATAATTAGCTTGAACAGCTTCTTAGATGGCTCGAACAGGTCGGAGGCTCCACCGCCTGCAGAGACTCCAACTCTGAGAGCTCAGAAGCAACAAGATTCGGTGGACCGAAGGCCTTATCCCAGATGTTGACCGCTGACCAAGTGGTCGGAAAAGGCCATCCATATGGGCTATAGACAAAGACAAAGTTCCTCTTCCAATTATGGACTGAGGAAGGCATGCGGTCGAGAATCTACCGACCGGACTGCGTTGTAAAATACAGCCAGTCTCCTAAGGCTTTTTCGGAGAAGCAGTAAAAGAAGAGGCGCGTGGTCGGAAGGACCTCAGCCATCCCACATACGGCAAGGAAGCCGACAACCAACCTCCAGGAATTGGGGGTCAGTTGTGACGGAGCGGTTCCTAGCTTGAGAAGAAGGAATATGATGAAGCGATGTAGAGGAAGCCGAAGGGCTGCTCGAACGGCCTCGGAGTAAATATAGAATCCTCCCTCCATAGTATAGTGTGCTCGGAGCTATTTGTTGGAGTACAAGGTGGAATCCTTAGGAAGGATGAGGCCCAGATGAGTCTTCATCCAGTGAAAGGTGTCAGGGTTAATCTCGCACCGAGCATCGGCTACGGTGTCGGCCTGACGAAGAGAACCTGAGGTATGAGAGGAAGGCATCCGGGGAACATAAGTCCCCGAACTGACCTCTAGAACTGAAGATTCCTCAGGAGGACCCAGCACGAGCATGTCAGGCCGAGAGGTTTCAGGGGAAGCCCTATCGAGAGAATGAAATGGCGAGGCCATTTTGGACGACCCCGAGGAAGAAAAGTTCTCGGAAGAAGAACCTTCGGACGCGCCCTCTCTATGGTGAGGGTCGGAAGGAGAATAAGAGGAAAACGAACCGGACGAAGTGGAACTCATCGCTTAAAAGCAAGCGAAAAGCGAGAGTAAGTGGAAGGACGGCTCGTCGGAATGGAAACCGTCGGCTCGTCGGCTGGTCATCTATTGGTCGTCTGAATGGTGCTCCAGCATGAGGGCAAGAATGGTTTTTTGGCAACCATCCCCACTATTTGTAGGACCGGGGGGCGGTTAGACCCAATGGTCAAAATTCATCAGCATCAACACCAATCGCGATCTCGCCACGTGGTGGGATTCGATCGGCCATCGAGCGACCACTCGGATTCCCAACGGGCGTGGCTGGCGAGGTATGCCATAATTATGCATGAAAGTCAAGGAGGCGATGCGATGGTTGGTGTCACCGCACTGCAATCAAGGAAACTGGCGGTATGGAATGGTGCAGGGCGGTCATTATGGCGTCAGGATGTGACCGATCACAGGCCGGCGCTGACAGAATGGTGATGGGGCACCAGGCAATCTGTATGGGTTATGATGACCTGTGGCACGACGATTCTCCATTGACGAAATTCCAACAGCTTCACCTTGAAACGCATCCTCAATCCGACGTGAACCTGGCCAGTCAGTGATACGAAGGGTTCTTATCCAGTTGGCCAAATGTTCTATCTGGCCACCTGACTTGAGGCCCGGGCTGACGTCTATATGTGCCTTGAGCTAGGGGCTTCACCGATGACCCGGCTCGACTGGCCCGACCCCTTCATTCCTCCCTTGGTCCGACCTCCTTAGCTCGGCCCAAGACGAGGATCAGTATGTTAGGCTGAAGCCCGTCCACAAAATTCTCGGAGCATGGCTCACGGGATTGCAGGATTTATGAAGGTAACATCCGCAGATCCCGCACACTCAGAAATTACGGCCATTAAGACCACAATCCCAATGATCCATCCAGCCATTTATGGTCGCGCACCAGCTGGGATAATGGTGGCTCCCAACATGAATTACGAGGATACTCGGCTGTCACACAAGCACCCTGGTCCTATAAAAGAGGCATACACTCTCTAGGCTAAGGTACGTAATCTCTAAAAACACAGACTCCCGACTCATTACCCCCTAGATGACTTCATCGTTAGAGTGTCTACCCACCGAGGAAGCTCGATGGTCTTGCAGGTCGAGAGCTTGGCATCTTCAACACCTTCACCACGCCAGCTTCTCCTTTGGGTCTTCTCGGCTTGAGCCGAGCCCGTTACACAAGTAGTAACATTTTGGTGCCATCTGTGGGAATCTAACAAAAGCTTCAATTGTAACGACCCCAAGAACCCGATTTTCGCGGTCGCCGCCCACGGATCCGGGGACCCGGAAGGGATATAATATAAGTCTAACAGAATATGTAAAGAAAGTAAACGTCAACTGCTGAACTAGAAGCACACGCGCAGAAGCAAAAAAGGAGAGCGAGACTGCTGCGTATCACTCTAGGTACAGTCCCAACACACACAACTAGTACAAGTAAAGACAAGGGAAGAACAAGTCCCTTAGGGGCATACCCCGAGGGTGATGTACACTGAGAGGGGAAAACCACTGCTAGCTACGGGGACCATGACTATCGCCCCATCTCCTCTGCCCGGCACGCACCCTACTGCTGTTGAGAAGTCTTACCTGGAAAAGGAAGGGATGAGCTTCACAACAGAAGCTCAGTAGGGACTACCAATCTCCTACTGGCTCTAACAGGTAATCAAAACTATGTACATAATTAAAAGACAGCAGTTATATCTTCTACCTACAAACAGAAGTGCGAAAGCAAAGCTACTAACTAGAAACGGCATGGAAGTACAACACGGTCGGAAACTCCGTACGACTACTCGTCGTGACCACCACATGGCTAGCAACGTAGACAGGGGAAACCCTGCCTGGACAAGAAACACTAGCTACGGAAAACACTACCACTAGTCAACCGGTCAGGTGCGTCCACTGACGTCTTATCCTCGACCCAGGTCCAAACCTCCACGTCTCATCAGAGTGAGGCAGAACACAAGTACACAACAGTAACCATCATAGTCTGGCCGGACTACAGTCCCATGCCTGGCCTCTCTAGGTGGTTCTGGGGCCGCAAAGAGCGAGGCAGTGAGAAAAAGGACTGGCTAGCCTGCACCGGGTAGAACTCCGGCCGTCCTCGGTGTCCCAGGCTAACCAAGAGAGCTTTGAAAACGACTCGACGCCACTGTCCTAACCACCATTTTCCCCTCAACTCTAGAGTCTGTGACTCGAGTACGCTCGTCGCCCCGAACGCTCCCTCTAAGGCACACGAGGATGGGGGTCCCAGGCAACGGTAACAGCCTCTCTCACAGGACAAGCCCTCAGGTGCCGAGCACCGAGCGAATGACTAGTGTAGGACCATACTAGGGAACTAGCACTGATGCCACAGCTACAGTAAGAAGCGAAAACGGTGAAGACTCCACAAAACACGGACTTCACAAGACCTTAACATGTCTCTGTTGTAGTCGCGACACCCTACCCTGTTGTGACACTGTCGCGGCGGCCCAAGCCGTCGCGACCTTGTCGCGACGCCCAAGAGTGTCGCGATGATGTCGCGGCGGCCATACCGATCGTGACATCATCGCGACCTCTATAGAGGTCGCGTCTTCAGCCGAGGGGGGTTCCAGTGCAGTCCTCCCAGAGACCACCCCAAAAACCGATTACAAACACACCACAGTGGGAGGGGAGCATGCTCAACATGTAGGGAAGCCATTAAACCACGCAAACTACCCTCAAAACCCCACAAACATGGATTTACAAGAATCTACGTGCGATGGAAATCTCACTCAACCACGAGCATGGTTCTCATACTCCCACAACCCAAGCCACGGGGAAAGCATGATCTCAAAGGGGAGGGGAGCATGCTAGGGCGAGAGGAGAACGAGGGTCCCTACCTCCACAAGTAGAGCCGACCCGTTGGGGCCTTCACGTCGGAATGACCGCCTCCGCTCCAAGCACCACGAGCACGTCCTCCACACGACCGGGGTGACACCACCTCAACACGAGCACCAAGAACCGTCAAAGAACCATAAGGGAGCTCGAGAGGGGGAGAAGAAGGAAGAAGAAGGAGAAGAAGGCGAGAGGGGGAAATGGGGCATAGCATCGGTTTTAAACCGACGGCCCCCAAGACACGAAGAGTTGGCCCGATGCGACCACGACCATGTCGCGATGCCCCTAGGCGTCGTGACCATGTCGCGACGGCCACCCCCGGTGCGACCCCACAAAGGCAGTCAAACCTCGAAGATCGGGAAACCAGAACACGACGGCTGACAGGGTCGCGTCAATGTTGTACGCATCTGCCACCCGACATGACTGTTCTGACACACAGCACAGCGGTCAAGTCTCTAAGAAAAGCAGTCACGTCGCCTTCAGAAGACGCGACGCCCACCCCCGTCGGGACCAGAATGCGACGGCCAGGTGTGTCGCCACACGATCCCTGTCACGGCGGGCTCCCCCGTCGCGACCATGAGGACAGGGCAAGGGCCCAAGAGAGCCGGGTCTTACATCAATGGCTGCCAAGGGAAATATGGTGATTCGTTCATCTGGCGAGGAGATAGTCCCTGCCAATGTTCTGGAAGAGGTCGTTGGGGGCGGTTTTGGATTAGGTGAGCAGGATTCGACGACCTCATCTTGCCCTGATCGGGTCGAGCAGATGGTCACCAGACTGCACGAGATGCTCGCCCGACTAGAGCAAAACCAACAATCCCTTTTAGCTCGAGAGGAAGCCGCAAATCATTAGACTGCCCCTATCACAGTCGACCCCGGCGTTGTCATGCCTCCACAGACGCACGTTCATCACCCGGCACTGTCAGCTAGCCACCTCGACCTCCAGGTGGTGGTGCCTATACTCTCATCGCCAGTCCCACCGCAAGGAGCTTCTGTACTGCCACCCACTACTCCTGTTATGGTCACATAGCACGGCATGCCCAGAATAACCAAGGTCGATCACTTCTCGGCCGAGTCGACGCCTGCCCCCATAAGTATGATGGCCACGGAGCCTCGATGGAGGAATGATATCCTGGAGATGAACAAGAAGATTGAAGCCTTGCAGCGCGGTTCCCGAGTTCCCTCAGTAGCGACGCTATTGTCCACCTCACCTTTCATGGAGGAGAACACCTCTACCCCGATCCCACCAAAGTTGTAGCTCCCCAAGTTCAGGTAAGATCCAACGAGTCTGGATCGTTGCTCAACTTTTATATTATGTGTGGATGTGTGAATGTATTTTTTGCAGGATGTGTGGATGTGTGAATGGATTTTTGTGGCAAGATGTGTGGATGCGTTAATATATTTTTTCCGGATGTGAATATATTTTAATGCAGGATGCAAGCATTGGAGAAACATATGGATGTGAGAATGAGTGGACCCTTCTTTTGCCTGTTAAATATGTTGTTGTTGTCTTTAGATAGTAATATCATATATTGAGCATATAGTCTTAAATTGTCCAAATTTGACAGTCTATGAATATTTGATTATTTGATGTTCTTTATTATATGTGTTTTGAGATTGTCTTAAAATTTCGGTAGTACGTCCTCACTCCTCTCCATATACCTACTAATTTTAACTGCTCTTCTTATCACTTGTATTCTATGCAAGTAATTTTCTGAGTATAGTTAAAATTATTACATAATAGTGGTATATTGGAGAAGTGTGGGAAGATGCTGTCGAAATTTTAAGAAAATCTCGAAACACATATAATAAAGAACTTTAGATGATCAAATATCCATAGATGGGCATGATTTTTCATGTAGGTACCCCCTTCTCTTTGCAGGAATGTGTGAATATAGACACTTGTAAAAATGATGATTTTCTCCCAATACAAGGGAGATGTTGTCGAAATTTTCTTTGAATTATACGTTCATACCTAATTATGTCATTGTATAATTAGGTTTGTAGATATAATGTGACTTAATTCATATCTGATATTTTTTTCTTTTACTTCTTAATTTTTGATTATTTTGAAATGGCGGGAGTCGATAAGAGTTTGATGGAAGTTACGGATCGTTTGGATTCTAGGTATGAGAAAGAAGTCGAAGAACTATTGGACTTTGCTTTTCTTGAAGATATGAAGAGTTTCAGGCATGGAGATAATGGGCAGTTGATACAATGTCCCTGTAAAAAGTGTCGTAATGGATTGAAGTTCACTCGGTATGAAGTGAAAACTCATTTGATTTGTGATGGGATATGGCTTCATTATACAAATTAGGTATGCCATGGAGAGGAACCCATTGGTGACATATCTTCAGAGGAGCTCAATCAGCAAGAACAGTAGATGACTGTTGATAATACAGTTCAGATGTTACATGAGCTGCAAGATGCTCAGATGGCTGTTCGTTGTGATGAAGATGAACCAAATGCAAAGGCAAAAGAATTTTATAAACAATTAGATGATGCGAAAACGCCTTTGTATCCTGGTTGCCAGAAAATGGGTAGATTGACATTTCTTTTAAAATTGCTACACATTAAGACAATGAATCAGGTGACAGGCAACTGTATGGGTATGTTCCTTGATCTTTTGTGTGAAATATTACCAGAAGGATCTTATGTCCTGAATCATGGTATGAAGCTAAGAAGGTAGTTAGAGATTTGAAGTTAAGCCATACGAAGATAGATGAATGTGAAAATGATTGTGTATTATTTTAGAAGGAAAATGAAGATAAAGATGAGTGTCTGCAATGTCATACATCGAGATATAAAGAAAGAGTCAATCATACAAATGAATCTTCTACACACAAGCGAGTACCTAATAAAGTCTTGTGTTATTTTCCTCTGAAAGGCATATTGCAAAGAATGTTTATGTCTGCTATGGTAGTTAAGTGGATGACATGACATAAATATGGCTGAACTTTGCAAGAAAATGGGGAGATGACGCATCCTGCTGATTCTTTTTAATATTAATGTCTATCCAGACTTTGCTGTTGACGCCCACAATGTGAGACTCGGTTTGGCAATTGATGGGTTTAATCCATTTGCAAACATGAGTAGTAGGTATAGTACATGGCTTGTGGTTATAGTTGTCTACAACTTATCGCCGTAGATGTGTATGAAGCAAACATATCCAATGATGTCCTTACTCATTCCTAGTCCTAAAGAGCTCAGAAATGACATTGATGTGTACTTACAACCATTGATAGATGAGTTGAAGGATTTATGGTATAATGGTGAGCAAACATATGATGCGGTAAAGAAACAGAACTTCACCATGCGAGCTTCTCTTGTAGCGACCCTGGATATTTATGCCCAATAGGGCTCCATATCCAAACCCGCCTCCCGCGAACAGACCGAAGTCTCACCATGGATAACTCACACTAGTGTCCAGTAAGAATATAAAAGACAACCACAAGAGTATAAGCCACAAGAAAGTACATGTGCTCATACCTATAAACAACAAATTACATTGTCCCAATACATTATTACATGTCCAAGAGAAAAGTGCAACTACCTGGGGCATACCCCGAGGGAGGACAAGCTCACACTATGACAATTACAGCACAACTGCTAGTGGTACAAGTCTACCATGACACCGTTGCGAGCCAAACACACGGCCACCCTGAAAGAACTGTAAGGGAGTGAGCCTCAACAAGTCACTAGCTCAGTAGGGACCTCCCAAAATAACAATTGAAAACTGAAGAGACCTCGACCGCAAAGGGTCTCTAGCAACACCGATAGTCAAATCACAACATAATCGCATTAAACATAATTAAACTATAATTAAATAAAAATCACTATCTAACACAGTCTGTAAAAACTAAAGAAACCAACAGGACTGGTATGGAAACACCAGTCCACAACAAGAACAGTAATGCCTAGGCCACAAGCCTCACAGGCAAACCACAAGCACAAGGGTAACAGGACTGCCAACAAGGAGCTAGTCCACTATACCCTAAAACAACGAACACCCTAGAAGACTACCCTCAAAAGGGTACAACACCACAAGTGGAAGGTCCCACAACCCGACCTCCATGGAGCACAGCTCCACCTCAACACCTAAAAAGGCTGGTACACGACGTACCATGACAAACGGTTACCCTTGAAGGGTACAGGTACCTACCACCATGAGGTACCACCACAAAACAACAATCACACACAAAACCTCAATACAATTGTGCCTCCAACAAGGCACACCATAGCGAGTCAAACCACAGCCGGTGAATCACCACTCATAAGCCACAACCACTGGCAAAGCACAAGTCGGAAAGAGAGACGCCACCACACGGAAACAGACTACTGGTTCATGACGCCAGTATCCAACCTGGACAACACAGTAAAAGAACTACCTCTCAGTCTCGCAGTCAAGGACGAAAGGTCCAACTACCGCTCCACAACCACACGTACAACACCACACCTGCAGACCACACACAACTGCAGGCCCATGCCTGGCACCTTTAGAGACTCTGGCCTGAGCTCCCTAAAGTGAGGCACTGAAAAACAGGACTAGCTGGGGCCCAGTACATCTACTGGTGTCCGTACCCCCAACCACGAGTGCGCTACAAGTGACCGCACACCCATAAACATGAGTCGCTACCCACTGTCATCTTTCCCTCCGCTAGACGTACAACTCAAACACAGAAGTGAGGGTGTCCAGGAAGACGACACAAACCTCTATGGTACACACCGCACCGAGACACATCTCGAGCACAATGTGCCTGGCACACAATAAACCTGGGGTTCCTGACTGAAGAGGCATTCCGAAATAGGTGTCAGACCACCAACTTCGGCAAACACACAAACCACGATACATTTATCATAACCATAAAACTTATACCACGATACATATACCACAATTAGCTCGTCGCTGATCACCATGTGACCTCCAAGCACCCAAACACTTAAACATGCGTGAACCACATAAACGCATAATAACCTTGCCTGTCATTGGTCATTTCATGACCTCCATAGCAACACACTAAACCATAAGGTACATTAACCACATAATTAACACAATTTACTTAACTTACTAACCATTCATAAAATAAATCATTAAGCCTATAACATGCTTTACTAATATAGAGACAACTTAAACACCTTAACAGCACCCTAAAAAACAAGGGCTAGGTCAACACCAGACCATCACAGCCCAGCTACCACAAACATAACTCAGAGGCTGAAACACGACGGACACAGGCGTCGCCTTCAGAAACTCGACGACCCCAATGGTCGCGATTCCAACCTTAACGCGACAGGGCCCAGCGTCGCGACCAGAACGTGATGGCCCGATACATCGCCTTCAGGCCAAATGGTCAAACACTGACAGTCAAAGCGCAAATCGTGACGGGATGATACGTCGCGATAAAGACCCAATTAAACCGTACACAAAATCGCGATGGACCACACCGACATGTTCAACAAGAAATAGATGAGTCAAGTGGTCGCATCCAAACCAGTCGGTCCAACCCAATCGGAACACATGAACGAGACGGCCCAAGGCGTCACGTTCCAAACCAAAATGCGACAATTCAGTCCGTCGCCTTCTCAGGCAAGTGACTGAACCCTTCTTCCTCCTCCAGAAAACCACTGCACAGACCATGCAATTCACACACAAGCTCATAAAACAAAAGCTGAGCTACCACATGGTATCACATCATGCTCTTAAAGCTTTAAACCATTTAAATAACACAAGATAAAAGAAGAAGTCTCCCTACCAACACGAAGAACCCACATAACGTGAGAAACACCACACCACCGGCGTAACCACGCTCCGGACACCTTCCTCGTGTGAAAACCGCGCCACACGGACCATCGGGAAGCTGGAATCGCCCAAGGGATGCCTTAGCAGCCTCCCCCAACGTTGGACAGAGCTCCTCTGCTCTGTCTGGCTGAAACAGAGCAATTAATGAATAGTCAAAATCGCGACGAAGGCAGACGTCGCGTTCATAACACCATAAACACGACAGACCTAGCCGTTGCCAATCGTGTCGCGCTGCAAATAGGCAATAGGTGAATCGCGATATAGGAAGACGTCGCATTCAAAATGCGACGACACACCCCATCACCTTCTTCACCAGAAAACCTGCGTGCTAAATGGGCTGAGAGCTAATGCCCACAATGCCTGCACAAGGCCCAATGGCCACAAACAAGGCTCTATGACCCCACATTGGTCATGAGCACCACACACACAACCCGTTAAACCAGATCCAAATGATCGTGACATTACAGCTCTCCTCTAGATGCTCAATGACTTCTCTGCATATGCTAATCTATCATGGTGGAGCACCAAAGGAACATATGTGTGTCCGACATGTAACTACAGTACACATTCAAGAAACCTTAAAAATTGTCAGAAATTTTGTTATCTCGAGCACCATCGTTGTTTTTCTAGTACATCATAAATGGAGGAAAAACACATATAAAGATAGATTTGATGGCAGAGTCGAAGTTGGGAAAGTTACGAAATTTTTGAATGGCCGTGAATTGTGGGAACAATAACAACAGAAGGTGCCTATTTCAAGATTTGGGAAGACATTTAAGAAATATATTGATAAACTAAAAGGATGGAAAAAACAAAGTATTTTTTTCAGAGATTTACCGTACTGGCAGAATCTGCTTCTCTGTCATAATTTAGAGGTGATACATACTGAAAAAAATGTATGCGACAATCTATTGGGTACTTTAATCTTTTTGGATCTAAAGACACATATGATCCTCGATGCACTGAAGTTATGTTCAAGAATTAAAAGATGCAAATGATCCTCGACGCACTCAAGATATCCAAGTTTTGTCACAAACACCATCAAGAATTGCTTATTCACATTCAAGTTATATTGCAAATTGATTTAGGTTCCGTACAAAAACTACAAATTATACAAAGCAGACTCAACTATGTGGTGGTGTTATGATTGTAGATCTTAATAATAAATGTGATGGCTATTATGAACATCTATATCTTTTAACCATAACAGATGTGTTATATTGTTTGAGTGTAACTGGTGGGATGTTTATCGTGAAGGCAAAGGATTTCAAGTTGACAAATATGGGATCATTAGTCTGAACACAAGTCAGAAATTGAGGACAAATGAGTCCTATGCACTTGCCCAACAAGTAGAACATGTGTTTTATATGGAGGATAATAGAAGAACAGGATGGATCATTCCTATCAGAGCGCAGCCCCGAGGCTATTATAACATGCAAAATGAAGTGCCCGATGATAACCTTGTCGAAGCATCTCAAGAAACGTTAATTGATGTTCCTATAACTGGAGTGGTATTTGAGTAGATGTTACCGAATGAATCAATGTGAGGGTTGGAGAATATATGAAATTTAAATTTTTTACAAGATGTCAATGGCTTAATTTAGATTTTTTTTTTTACAGAATGTGAATGTATAGATGTGAATATTTTTTTACACTATGTAAATGTGTGGATGTTATTTTATTTTTTTACAAGTTGTGTATACGTTTTTTTTTTACAGGTTTTGTATAGGCTTATAAGGTTATTTTTTTACAGGTTATTTTTTTAACAGGTTGGGATATGCTCTTGATATAAAGGAGATGCTGTCGAATTTTTTATAAATTATACACTATTTATATCAATCTTTTCAGATATGTATTCATGCAGTAGATCACATGAAACAACCTCGAGAACCCAGCCCTCGGCCCATGCCGAGCACCCGATTTTTTGCAGTCGCCGCCCACAGATCTGGGGACCCGGAAGGGCTATAACACAAGTCTAATAGAATATGTAAAGGAATTAAACATCAACTACTGAACTAGGAGCACACACAAGGAAGCAAAAGGAAGAGCGAGACTACAGCATATCGCTCTAGGTACAGTCCCAACACACAACTAGTACAAGTAAAGAAGGGAAGAACATAGCCCTTAGGGGCAAACCCCAAGGGTGAAGTACAACTGAAAGGGGTACCACTACTAGCTACGGGGACGACAACTACCGCCCCGTCTCCTCTGCCCGACGCGCACCGGCCGCTGTTGAGAAGTCTCACCTGGAAAAAGAATGGATGAGCTTTGTAGATGCCCGATTCTGGCCTATAAGTTGAACCGTATTTCTTGTTATCTTAATGAGCCCCAAGTTGGTCATTCACCTTGAGCCCATCATTAGCCTTGCTTTGAGCCCATTAAAATCCCAAATTCACTTTATCCCATCCATTATCCATTTAAAAGAGTCCATGAGCCTTAAATCCTCATTATTCTACTATTTGATTGGCCAATTTTAAGAATATTTGAATTTTCTTAACGCAACTTGTCGTAGCGCCGCGTTAGCGCTGTCGCGCCCCCGGTAGGCGTCGCGATAGCCCATGCATACCCATGCACGTGGCTTTAGTGTCACGACCACCTTGGCCGTCGTGACTCTTCTTATCGTGCCCCTACGACCCGTCGCGACTACAGCCGCATATGCAGGCCTCTGCAACAACCTACTCTTTATCCTCTCATGGGATTATCCTCATCCCTAAGCAACCTCCCAACCCCCTGAGTGCGGTTTGGGGTTGTGGGACACCTTGGGGCCACCTTTGGACTCTCCCATACGAATTTCCTTGGGATTTATCCCTTCAATTTGGTCATTATCACATATGGATGGAATTTTCTCTCTCTAACTCTATATAAGCAAGGCTTCTCCTTCAGAGGGAGAGATGCCCCATTTTCACCACGAAGTGCTGCCAAATTTTTGTCATACTTGGGACTTAGCTCGTGGCTCTCCCATTCCCCCATTCTCTCCTTTTCTCCACCTAAGTCATGATGCTTTCTTCATCCATGGAGCTTGGAGGTGGAGGAGGCGACCCCTGGAGCTTCTGCATCAACTAAGGACGTCACCCAACGCTAGGGAGTCGCCCCATTGGGGCTCTTTCTTCATCTCCCTCTCCCACTTTCCTTTCATGCATATTTCTTGCTTTATTAGATAGGATGCATTTCCTATCCTCCTCCCATGTTTTTGTACACCTAAGGGGTTTAAAAACCACCCCAGGTTCGTTCCCTCCATGCTCCCCTCTTTCATTTCATCTTTGGATAGATATTGCACTTAATATATTCTAACAGGGTTTCTTCTTTGTTTTCTTCGATTTGGCAGGCACCCAGGCATCATAAGACGAGAAGCTCTTGTCCTCTGGCCGGCCCGAGGGCAGGAAGAAGATCCCCCATTCATTTCTCCCGTACTGCAGAGAACGCGGTAGGCATAAGAGTCGTGACAACAGAGACGCGCCCTGGCTGGGCGTCGCGACATAAGCTCCATCGCGACGGGTCACCCCGTCGCGACTACAGTAAGTGCCTCGGTTCTCATTCATTTTCCTAGTGTAGTTAGCCTATTTAATTCTTAATCATGGCAACTAGCTAGGCGGCGATCACATCCATCCATACTTCCATGCTTTTAATTTAATCTTAAAACATGCTTGTATGTTTCGAGGGGGTACACAACTCCGTGATTACACCTTTTGGCGATCACGGTGGGACCTTCAGTGCTAGCCTCATGATTGTTGCTTCCTTGCCTGCCATGTTGATTTGTTTAAATGTTTTTTTAGAACCCTGTTAGGTATATATCTGTGTTTTTTTTGTCTTTCTGCATTCGGTTGTGAACGTGGCGCATCGCACCATCGGGATAGTATCGCGTCCATGATGGTAGACGCGACTTGAGGTACGTGTTTCCCCTTCCCCCCATGCACTGTTCCTTCATTGAGGGTGCATCCATGTCTATTACATCCTGTTCTACCATGTATATTCACATTTACGTTTGTTAGAATCCTGCTAGGGTTCAGATTTTTTCTTTATTTTTACTGTTTATTTTCGGATCTTATCGCAGCAGATCGTGCAGCCGCGACCTAGTCACGCCCGGGTTGGCAGTCACATCTCCAGGTACGCATTGTGTGTTACTGCTTTTAATCCATGTGTCAGTTTCTGTGTGTTTGGTAAGTCTTGTTATGTTGTTTAGTCTATTTCATGACTATTTTGCGTCCCAGGATAGTCTTTTGCTGTTTGTTTGCGTGTGATTGTGGGACTCTGCTCTTTATTGCTATCGCGGCCGGGTGTCCGGTCACGATAAAGTCGCGAATGATCTGGTCGTCGCGACCTCAGCCAGCCCTGTCAGTCACTATTTTTAGTTTAGGTTAGACATTGCATGCACCTTGGTGCACTTATGCTCATGCATACACTTCTGATCCATGTTGATTAGGTCTTCCTCGGTAGAGTAGACCCTCTCACCTACGAGCACTCGTGGGCTGACTAGGGCCACCTACTGAGGGCCTCCGTAAGTCCCCGTGGCCGTACGCACGTTGCAGTTCGCCGGGCTGGTTGTACCAGTTGTACTCGTAGTTCAGGCCATCTCACGATGAGTTTGTGTCCCTTTAGTGTCACCGGAGTACTTGAGTTCATACCCATTAGGGTCCTTCTTTAGCCAAGTGTAATTCAATTAAATCAATCCATTAAAAGGCTAAATGATAACCCTAAAATCCTGACGCATATCATGTTAACTTGGGTGTTTGCTTGAGAACTCACTTTCTCATCCCCTTCTTGTGTGTTTATAACTGTTGTTGTACCCCTTATTTGTATTTTAGTGTATCTTTTTAATTCCCCCATTTCTCATCCTCTCATGGCTCCTTCCCACATCATCTATCCTCCAACCTCTCCTCCTCATGTAGACCCCTTGTCTCATGAGTCTATTCCAAATTTGGCCCAGTCCAGGACCCATCGGGCCGATGAGAGTGCCCGTCCCCAATCTGTTCCGTCACCATCCTCTTCTAATGAGGCCGCTAAATTGGAGCGCCTCCTACTTGAAATGGGCCCTGACCAGGCCAGGGAATTGTTGTCCACCTTTACTCTACGACTGTGACGGAACACCTCATTCAAGCCCGTTAAACCAATAACGAACTTGATCCGAGTCCGCCTCCCGCGAACGGGCCGTAGCCTCGCAAGGGATACCACATACGAGTCCGTGAAAATAGAAAGGAACATACATGCTCACATATATGAATTGCCATTTCATATATAATGTACAAGATTTACATAGCCAAATTTCAACAAAAGTGCAAGAAAGTATAGGAGCCTGGGGCATACCCCGAGGTAAACTGGTACAACTGAGGAAAGAAAGCACTCTGGTACAAAAGCTACACTACTGGGGGTGCTGGCCCAACACCGCTACGGCGCAGCCCTGAAATAGAAGACGGCAACGAAACTTCCTCCTCGCCTTTGCCTGTGGGGAGTAGGGCTGAGCCTCACTAGTCACTAGCTCAGTAGGGAACTCCCCCAACTCGAGCAAACCATACACAAGTACGAAAGCAGTAAACTATACTAGCAATTTATAGCACAACCATGCAGGTTATTAAAGCAATAAATATACTTACCATTTGCCGACTATATTAAACAAAGTAAGTAAATAAACGGCAAAACTCAATCACGTGTACGAGCTAAAGTAGAGATCGCCACACTCGAGCCACGTAGACTGGTTCGCGACACCAGTAACTGACTCGGACAAGCAAAGACAGGTCTACCTCTCAGTCTCGCAGCCATGGATGAAAGGTCCAGCTGCCTCTCCACATGGAAAAGTCAAACAACTGTAGAGACCAACTAAACACCACTCCTGCGGGTACACAGCCGCAGGCCCATGCCTGGCACCTCTGGGGTCTCTGACCGAAGCACCCTAGAGTGAGGCACTAGAAAGGACTAGCTGGGGACCAGTGTCGACTACTGGTGTCCGTACCCCCAACTAAGAGCGCGCTACAAGTGACTAAAAACAAACTCAAGAGTCACTGTCCCACTATCGTCTTTCCCTCAGCCGGACGTACAACTCAAACAAAGGAGTGAGGGTGTCCAGGATAGACGACACCGACCTCAACGGTACAACACATGTACCAGGACAAGCCCCGAGCTAACAGCCTAGCTCGCAAAGAGCCTGGGGCACCCAACTGGAGAGGTAACCACAGTAGGCATCGTACTACCTGCCACGCACATAAAACCACGTGAAACCTCACGACAAACACAGGTAATGACTGTCCACAACACGTGAACACAAGGTGCCACGTGTGTATACCATGCCAACATGCAAACCACTAGCTAGCTACATAACCAACACGCTAGCCTCAAAAACATGCGTTCCCAGAGCACCACAGGTGCTAATGCACCACATGATATTGCCAAACACATTGAATAATGACAATCAAATCATTATATCACATAAACCATGCACATTCAGACCACTCGGCTGTGGTCGCGACATGGGCCTGTGTCGCCTTCAGAATGTGACGGCCCGATATGGCGCGTTCATCGTATGAATGCGACGCAGCAACATGTCGCGTTCCCCATCTGAACGCGATGGGTCGACCTATCGCATGCAAATCGCGATAGGGGGTTCCGTCGCCTTCACAGGCAGGAACCCTAATCCGGGATCCTCTCCACGAATTACCATTCCATGCTATAAAAACCACCCTTAATTCATGTTTTTCATGCTTTTGTGAATCCCTAATCATAGTATCTACTGTTAGAAATGCAAATAACAAATCGAACGATTGTCACCCGCGATCTACAGCCAAAAAATGGGAGGAATTAGCCTACCTTCGTGAAGAACATGCAACCTGACGATCTCTTGTTGTTTCCCCCACTCCACACGAGCTTCCTGCGGCGAGAACGCACTAAATCGACCGAAGCCCACAGAAATCGCCGCAGCTTCCTCCCCCTGGCCGAGCAGAACTCGTTGCAGCTCTGCTTGGCCAGGGTTACTTAAAAACTCCCAGCAGTTGAGAATGAGACGTATCGTCTTGTCACGACCTGATCGCGACGAGGTTAGGCATCGCCTTCCCAAGAGCTGACGTCTGCTTGCCGCTCAGCGCACGACACGCGACGCACATGCAGACGACCAGCGCCTCTAAGCGGCAACAAGAACGTGATGGGCAAGTCGGTCGCATCCAGAACGCAATGACCCCCGCTATCGTGATCACAGGCAGAGAACCCTGGGGTGCTGTAGGCCCAGACTGTCGGCCCAGTAAGCCCCAAAAACACTCGCGCACACCGATCACAAGCCACATTGGCCACATATTAGTCTCACAAACACTGAACACAAGATCCACAAGGATACGAAAAATGCGCGACGTTACAATGACCTTCTTCCAAGGTGAGCCCAACAGGCCCACGTTGTCCTGCTTATTCTAGATCCACTCAATTTGTTCTATCCTGGATCGGGCCATCCTTTTGTTCAGCCCACATCATCACAACCGGCCCATTACACTCAATCTAGTCCAGACCTTGGCTCTCAACTCCGCTCTCATTCCCAAGCTGGCCCTCGCTACCCACAATCCACCTCGTCTCAGGACTTCCACTCCGAGTTCGAGTCCATGAAGCGAGAGCTTTGTGACTTGCGGAGGCAGTTAAATCCCACACCCTCCTTCAATGATACACTCTCTGATTTCGATGGTCTCCGGATCCCTCCACTTTCTCAGCTCCCTATTTATCGCAAATATAGTGGAGCTGGAGACCCTTACATCCATCTGAATGAGTTCATCTATGACTCAGTGTCCTACCAACATCATCGTCGCTTATTGGCCTACCTTTTTAGATGGTCGCTGGATGGGCCCGCTCTAGAGTGGTTTTATTCCCTGCCTCCCAATGAAGTTGAGAATTTTGAAGTCATCAAGGCCAGATTCATGCAACAATATCAAGGTTGGGCAGGGCTCGTTTATTCAATGGCCGATCTGGCGGTTGAGCAGATGAAGCCTGATGAAGAATTTACAACTTATGCTGACCGGTGGCGTCAAATGTCCACACATGCCCAATGCACATCCCAAAAGAAGAGAAGATCAAGCTCATTATTGCTAATGCAACACCAATGTACTGCCACATCTTGGCTATGAACAACATCACATTCATGCAACAATTATACAGTCATGCTCGCTTTATTAAAACCAATTCATTGACTCTCCCATACCATCCTTGTTGAGGCCAACAACCCAGTTGCACTTTTCAAGGGCCTACTTATGAGGGAGTCTACACCTATGCCCAAGTTGATGTTATCCACCGTCCCACGCCTACCCACTCCACTGACCATTACTCATCCTCACCACTTCCACCAAGCCAACTCGCACCACTTCCACAAGAACAACCCCCTCGCCCATGCCGCCGCACCACACCATCCAATACTCACCCATCACGACATCCACTTGGCCCAAAGCGAGCCCATTATCATCTGTTGCCTGAGTCCCTCTCTGATGTCTTCACAGCCCTAATGTCTATCAATGCATTGCAACTCCCTCCAGAAAAGCCAAGCTGGGACATGACAGTGGACCAATCGGAATATTGCCCATATCATTGCCATCCAGGGCATACAGTCGCGGACTACTGCGAATTCCGAGATGTGATCTATGATCTAGAGCACAAGATAGATTGGGCTGAAATGCATAGACTCATCCTACATTGTCATGAGAAGAGAAGAGCAGAAGGCCAGGGGCAGCAGCCCTCTCCATCATAGGCAGCAAAACAACCGCCCAAGCAGCCAGCACCATAGTCAAAATAATAAGCATGAGCATCGAGGTAGTCGCCATCTCCAGTAGCTCAAGGCCAGAGGCATTTCTTCACCTACTCTCCAAGTGCATCATCCGCTCCGTCACCACCTCAACAGCCTCCTCCACCAACCCTTTCTCAGGCTATCACCACCACACCTACCTTTGATGCCACATCGCACCCTGATGACAAGCTATCAACCCGACATATTGTGCCGGTGCGCCATTGGTCATCTTCCCCAATGCCATAAACCACTGATCCCTCGCCTCCCACAAACCCTCCAGCCTTACCCCTTGCTACCATCTCCACCCCACTACCACTTGCACCTGAGCAAGCCATTACCACTATGCCAAGGCTCGAGCAAGCCCCACTTGCCTCCGAGATAAGGCAAGAGTTTCCTACTCCTAAGCTTAAGGCTGACCTAGCCTCTGAGTTGGAATAAGATCTCTCTCAGCGTGAGCCTGTCCTTCCCACCATCCAATCACCTCACACCAAACCCTTCACATCTGACGAACCCATCACAGCCTCCATACATCCCATTACCGTAACCACCCAACGGACCGGGTGTGAACCGCTAGGGGTATTCCTTGAGTCTACTTCCCGAGAGCAAGATAATCCAAGCAAAGGTAGCCCAGAACCGGCCATGCGTTTCTACCCTCATAATTACATCAGCTGTATGCCGGTCTATGTCCTTATCTCGGGCACATTTGGGAAGGATGAGCCTTCATCCCCTCATGAGATGATTATCAAGAAAAGTTCTCAAGCACTAGCGCCACCCACTTCCAAAGCAAGGATGGTAGTTATTACACTGCTCATGGGAAATGCTACCATTAATGCCATTGTTACCCATCACTCAATTGTACTACAGATGACTGGACAAAGGAAGGGCTTCTCCACAAATGTTGTCCTATCTCATACTGCCGTCAAGGCTGTCATGAAGTCAATGCTTAAAGGTCAGGCATGGCAACCTCTAGTTGAAGCTCTCAATAGTACAACCTTCACATCTCTACTGGAATCTTCACTCAAGGGGCAACAAACCAAGCTGCCTAAAATAAGTGCACACATGGAATTCATGACAATTGATGAGAGAGCCATATGGCTACAGAGGAGGGCGAGGCCATCTGCTACTTGGGCCGTTATCTGAGAAGACATACAGAGAAGAAGCAATCACGTCCATCCGTGAGAACAAATCAATTGAGGCACCACAAGAGGACATCTGCCAAGAAGCGAAGGAGACTGAGATCAAGATCGAAGTTCTACAAGAAAAATGTCGATCTCCCTATCTTGTCATCTTCCGACCTTGATCTTTCAATACTACTCATTCTGGTCAACCTTGTCCCAAGAGGAGACGCCCGATCTCATAATCATGGGTTATTGCCACATCCTTCCCCTCCCACTCCGCTAGGGTCCTTGGACCCTCACTTACCTCTTCCTCCTGAGCCACCCGATCACTTTCTAGGTTCTCAGGGTTTTTTTCCGCATCCACCCGGGTCACCTGACCTTCTTTCTGGTGCTCAGAATTCCCCTTTTCCTCTTCCATCTAAATCGCCTAACTGTAGGTCGGGTCCCCATCCTCCAGGGACATCTGATATTGGTCTTGATTCCCCTCCTTTCACTTCCCCTTCTAATCCTCTAGATCCTCCACCCCCTATCCTACAGTTCCTTCCTCCAACCCCTCCTGATCTCGGGTTTGACCCGATTCCTCCTTCACTACCTACTCGGGGTCCTAACCCTTTCTCTCACTGTTCCCGGGATTTCAGTCCTCACTAACATTCTTCTCCTCCTTTGTAAATCATTTTGTTTGAGGGTTCCTATCCCTTATATTCTTGTAGAGTCTTGTCTCCCTCTTGTTTGCGATTGAGTTGACTCCAATTCTTGCCATCCCTACATTTTTCTGCAAATGAGCCAATTAAAATCAACCAAAATCAAAGTTCGAAAACTAATGCAGGTCGTTCTTTCAATAAAGGGGTCACATTGTGCACCAAATAACCATGCAAATATTTGGTTGAACACCAAAAAAACATCAAAGATAGTCATCTCAGTTCACAACAAGAGTGGTCGAGTCAATCTTAGGTTTATTTTGCTTCTGCAACACTCATACTAGATATTACTCCGCGCTAGGAGTCTGACATCCCTTCCCCTGTCATTAAAAGTCACTTTAAGCAAGGATCATCACAGACTCACATGGCAACCTTAGTCGGTTCCTCTAGCAAACACCGTTGCTACTTAGGCCATACTTAAAAGGTGCAAAATCTATTCTTTTCGTTACTCAGTCGAAGTGTAGGGGCAAAAAAGGGCTATCTAGGCAAGGCGACCAACCTAAGCACATCTTGATGAGAGGAAATCTCAAATAGGGACGGTCAATCAAGCCTACAAAAGAAAAGAAAAATAAAAAAAGAGAAGAAGACAAATAAAGGAAAATTGAGGAATAGAGGCATGGCAAAGAGTGCCAGTACAGTTCCCCGAGGGACGCCCTTGAGCCCAGTCGTACGCATGCCCTAAACAAGAAATAGGCAAAAATATGAAATGACCAAAAGTCCCTGCACAACACTCTGAATCTCTAATGGGTGTGCTATGGAAGTAAGCTAAACCTGATTTGTCCTTTAAAACCTGCACTAGACTTATCTCCAAACTTTCTTCTCTTTCTTCCTATGAGGCTCGACCGTCTCCCGGATATGGCCTTTATAGCGGCACCGTAAGCTAGGGGCAACCATCTTAATGCACATCTGACCTTTTCGGTGGTCTTTAATGAAAGGGGAATGAATGGGGACCCCTTGCCAGTAGTTTGATCTTGCTTTAGTGCTGCAATAGCAAGGGTGAATACCTTCCATCCCACATGTCTTTTTAGGAAGGACTAACGTTGGCTTTAGGCATTATTCAAAATAAAAAAAATAGATATTTTCAAAATCTCAAAAAAATTAGATATTGTCTAAAAATTTCAAAAACTCAAATATTGCCAAAAATCTAAAAAATCAGATATTGCCAAAATAAAAACAAAAAGAAATAATTTCAAAAACTCCAAAAATAGATGTTTTCAAACTAAAATAATCAAAATGAGCAGATCTAATCATACATGCTAAGGGTGCAGGTACATTGGCTCCCAAGCATTGCTTATTCAGATCTCCACATTTCTTCATCACTTTTGTTTGAGTCTTGCTCACATCATATTTACGATATGTCTCTCATCCTCGGTCCCACCCATGATTTGAATTTGAAGCTTATTATCCCACCAAGTCCTTCCCAAGTCCCATACGTATTCTCCCTCATCTCAATGGCTCCATGAGAGGACTCTCTATATGTGAACCTGGTGGTTCTTCAGTGCTTTGTTTCAATCATGTGGGTGACTGAGTTGTGTATGCTTGTTGTTATTAGCTTGTTTAGTGCTTTGTTATTGCTTTATTTACACACACACATAAAAAAAAAAAATCAGAAAAAAGTAAAATTGCAAAAAATGGAGCCTCACAGGTAAGTCAGGTAAGTATCCCTATCCCTTCTCCCTTGCATTACTATATGGATCTGAGTTTCCCTTCATCAAAAATGTTGATGATCTAGGTGTGCGTTGCTAATCGTCGGATAGGCCGTTAGGTTAAATAAGCTTGGGGACGACAGACTCTATCTTGCACAACGGTTGCAGGAAGATTCTCGACCCATTCTTGTCCAATTTAGCAATATTATCCTTGATATATTTTCTATTTTCTCATTTCTTTTGCATTTGATTTAATGATTTCTTTTCTTTTAGCCCAGCATGCATCATATAGGACTTTGAGCTATCATGACATTCCTGGCCAATGGTGAGCTCTTGTTGAGTGCCCAACCATTCTTTATGTTTAGAACAAGAAATCCTATTCCACTCTGAATCAGAAGGTTTTCCTCCGAGCGAGTTGCTCTCGTCAGTTTGTCAAGAATTTCCCTATCTGGATTCTCTATACAATTTTAATCCTTGTTCCTTTGATCTATTTTGGTTGCGAACCACTCCCAGGACAGAGTATGTGTTACCTGCCTGGCATGCACATGTCCCTCCAAAATGAAACCTGTAGGTCAATCGGCTAGGGTACCTCTCAATCGAGGCGTTGATCGTCCTTTTCTTTCACCTTCTCGTCCAGACTTGTGTCTTCCTTGCAATCTACTCGAGCAACTAACTCGGGGCTTTCAAGAAGATACCAATTGCTTGTTGGTTAGATCGGGTGTCTCTTTACCTTGGCTCCCATCTTTTCTGTCCACTCCACGTCATTTCCGCTTCACTGTCATTTCATGACACCTCCGCTACACTCCGCTTCGCTCCCTTGCAAAGTGGAAGCTAAGGAGGGGCAATCTGTAAACTCTCGATTCTGGCCAATAGTTGAGCCGTATTTCTTGTTATCTTAATGAGCCCCAAGTTGGTCATTCACCTTGAGCCCATCATTAGCCCTACTTTGAGCCCATTAAAAGCTGAAATTCACTTTATCCCGTCCATTATCCATTTAAAAGAGTCCATGAGCCTTAAATCCTCATTATTCTACTATTTGATTGGCCAATTTTAAGAATATTCGAATTTCCTTAACGCGACCTGTCGTAGCGCCGCATTAGCATTGTCGCGCCCCCGGTAGGCGTCGCGACAGTCCATGCATACCCATGCATGTGACTTTAGTGTCGCGACCACCTTGGCCGTCGTGACTCTTCTTATCGCGCCCCTACGACCCGTCACGACTACAGCCGCGTATGCAGGCCTTCGCAACAACCTCCTCTTTATCCTCTCATGGCATTATCCTCATCCCTAAGCAACCTTCCAACCCCCTAAGCGTGGTTTGGGGTTGTGGGACACCTTGAGGCCACCTTTGGACTCTCCCATATGAATTTCCTTGGGATTTATCCCTTCGTTTTGGTCATTATCACATATGGACAGGATTTTCTCTCTCTAACTCTATATAAGAAAGGCTTCTCCTTCAGAGGGAGAGGAGCCCATTTTTACCATGAAGTGCTGCCAAATTTTTGTCAGACTTGGGACTTAGCTCGTGGCTCTCCCATTCCACCCCATTCTCTCCTTTCTCCTCCACTATGTCATGATGCTTTCTTCATCCATGGAGCTTGGTGGTAGACGAGGCGACCCCTGGAGCTTCTGCATCAACTAAGGACGTCACCCAACGCCAGGAGTCTCCCAATTGGGGCTCTTTCTTCCTCTCCCTCTCCCACTTTCCTTTCATGCATATTTCTTGCTATATTAGATAGGATGCATTTCCTATTCTCCTCCCACGTTTTTGTACACCCTAGGGGTTTAAAAACCACTCCAGGTTCGTTCCCTCCATGATCCCCTCTTTCATTTCATCTTTGGATAGATATTGCACTTAATATGTTCTAACAGGGTTTCTTCTTTGTTTTCTTCGATTTGGCAAGCATCCAGGGATCATAAGACGAGGAGCTCTTGTCCTCTGGCCAGCCGGAGGGTAGGAAGAAGGTCCCCCATTCATTTCTCATGCACTTCAGAGAATGCGGCAGCATACGGGCGTAGCGGACACCAGAGACGTGCCCTGGCTGGGCGTCGTGACATAAGCTCCATCGCGACGGGTCACCCCGTCGTGACTACAGTAAGTGCCTCGGTTCTCATTCCTTTTCCTAGTGTAGTTAGCCTATTTAATTCTTAATCATGACAACTATCTAGGTGGTGATCACATCCATCCATACTTCCATGCTTTTAATTAATCTTAAAACGTGCTTGTGTGTTTCGAGGGGGTGCACAACCCCGTGATTACAAGCTTTAAAAGAAGCTCAGTAGGGACTACCAATCTCCTACTGGCTCTAAATGAGGGAAAGAAATATATATAATCAAAGTAAATGATGGTAGTTAAATACATATATTCTAATCTAGACAAGAAAGTGTGGAAGCAAAGCTAACTAACTAGCAACGGTACGGAAAGGACACCGTGGTCAGAAACTCCGTACAACTTGTACGTCGTGACCACCACACGGCTGGAAACTCAGACAGAGGGAACCCTGCTGGACAAGCAACACTAGCTATGGAAACCACTACCACTAGTCAACCGGTCAGGAGCGTCCATTGACGTCTTACCCTCGACCTAGGTCCAGACCTCCACATCTCGTCAGAGTGGCGGTAGGAGCACAAAGTAACCACAACAGTAACCGCCATAGTCTGGCCAGACTACGGTCCCACGCCTGATCTAAGTGGTTCCGAGGCCACAAAGAGCGAGGCAGTGAGAAGAAGGACTGACTGGTCTGCACCGGGAAGAGCTCCCAAATGTCCTCGGCCTCCCACACCAACCAAGAGAGCTCTGCAAATGACTCAACACCGTTGTCCTAACCACCGTTTTCCCCTCCGCACTAGAGTCTGCGACTTGAGCACGCTCATCGTCCGGAGAGCACTCCCTCAACAGATGCACGGGGACGGGGGTCCCAGGTAAACAGTAACAACCTCTCTCACGGGACAAGCCCTCAGGTGCCAAGCACTGGGTGAACGACTAGTGTAGGACCGTACTAGGAACTAGCACTAGTGCCACGGTTACAGCAAGAACCAGAAACGGCGAAGACTCCACGGAAAATGGAACTCCGCAAGCACTTACCTATATCTGATACTGTCGCAACGCACCAGGCCGTCGCGACATTGTCGCAACGCCAAGGCCGGCCGTGACCATGTCACGACGCCCCTGGTCGTCGCGATGATGTCTCAGCGCCCATGCCCGCTATGACAGCGAAGCTGTCGCGGTCGGCGCATGCGTTGAGACATCATCGCGACCCATAGGCCGATCGTGATCTCAGCCGATGGCGGTCCCGGTACTATCCTCCCAAGGACCACCCCAAAAACTGGTACAAATGCATCCATAAGAGGGAGGGGAGCAGGGGAAACACTAGGAAAACATCTAAACAAGGAAAATCACCCTCAAAACCCATAAAGCATGCATTACAAGGAAATCTATGCTCGAAAGAAACCTCACCACCATGAGCATGGACCTCACACCCCACAATCCCCAAAACCACAGAGAAACAAAGATCTCAAGGGGAAGGAGAGCATGCTAGAATGAGAGGGAAATAGGGGTCCCTACCTCAAAGAGTAGAGCTGACCCGTTGGGGCATTCACGTCGGAATGGCCACCTCCTCCTCGCTCCTAGCACCACCCGGACATCGCCTACACCAAGGAGACGTCACCTCCTCACCACAAGCACCACAAACATGCCAGAGAACACGAGGGCTTGGGGGAGGAAGAAGGAAGAAGAAGAAGAAGAAGAAGGGAAGAAAATGAAGGAGAGAGGGGGAAAGGGGTCGCCTGCCTCTGTTTTTAACCGACGGGCCCAGAGATGCAATGGGTCGGGCTAACGCGACAACAACCATGTCGTGACCGCCTACCCCGGCGCGACATCAAAAGCAGTCAAACCTCGAAGATTGGGAAAACCTTAATGCGACAGACTGCTAGGTCACGTCAACGTTGTACATGCCTGACACTCGATAAGGCCGTTCTGACAGAACGGTCAAAACGAAGTCGCGTCACTTTTAGACGCCGTGACAAGAACGCAATGTCCACCCCCGTCGTGACCAGAATGCGACGGCCAGGTGTGCCGCAACCAAAAGCGTAGTAACCCAATTTTTTTTCAAAAAATAAAAATTTAATAATAATAATAATAAACCAATTGGAAAAATTAAATAAAAGGGAAGTAATTAAAACACATTAAATGAAAAGAAGTGATGGACTTTGTTAAATGGACCATATAAAATTTATTGGACCAAAATATGGATTTTTATAAGAGGGATAATAGAAAAATACCCAAAATTCGTATATTTAATATTCTCTAAAAAGAAAGGGGCTATTAAATCATCAAAATAGTGAATATGGGTTGGAATTGGACTCCTAACCCTTCCCTAATTAGTTGGCCACGAAATTGCAACCCAACCTAACCCAAATAGGAGGTGGAAAGGTTGGAAGGCTGAGAGAAATTAGGAAATCTCATAATTAAAGGGGAATTAGAGTCATAATAGGAAATGGAAACCAAGGGAGCCTAAATACTCCCCAATCTCTCCATGGTCGGCCCTAATGCGTTGCTGAGGTTGCTGGACGTGGAGAAGAGACCAAGGAAAGGGAGATCTCGTGGGGAGAAGGATTGCTCAAGCCCCAACCTTCGTTCTTCGAGTTCTAAGCCCTAGGAGACAAAATGACTCAAAAGTAGACATTCTCACAAGCTAAACTCAATTAATTACGTCTGTAGGTTGTTCCAAACATCAGGAACAAAAGCCCTCTTGTTGCTCTATTTTTTGTCGAGCCAATCTTTTGTTCTTAATTTTTGAAGTTCGGCAACCCCTTGACCCCGAACCCTTATGTTAAGTCTAGATCTTCATGTACTCTTGATCCCATGCTACGAAATTTTTACTGGAGATACTAATCATGGTTAGGCATCGTTTGCCCATAAAATCCCCAATTTTCATCCAGTATGATACTCGAATTAAATCTTTTATCTTCACTGTACACTATTCTATGTTCTTCGTGAATGAACTTGATTAAAACCTATCAATACCATGGATATTTTCAGGTTCCTATTTACTGTAAGTACCCAAGCATGTCTAGATTAGTTTGCAAGTGATTTCACAATTTTTCGTCCACTATGCATCAAGTTCTTAATTTTTGAACGACCCTGTGTCAAAACATGGCAACTTGGACCACAATCCAAGGCATGGTCCTTTTCTCGTTCGAACTCAGGCGCAGGACCTGAGAACGCGACAGCTCGATAGGCCGCGTTCTCAGGGCTGATCACGACATAGCTATCTGTCGCATTCTGAACGCATTCTGTACAGACCCTGTCGCGATCCTTACAGGGGTACGTTGCGTTCTGAATTTTTGCATGAAAACCCTTGATTTTTGGTACTCTAACCTTCTATAGTGATTATACCTCTTGTTGACAGTCATATACGCAGTAAATAAGGTTGTTATAAAATAAACATGTATTGAATGATTTAAAAGATACACACATGATCTTTTCATATCTATGATTTCTTCTCACGTGCACATACTTGTAACCATCCAATAAGACTTGACTTCGCATGAAAATATCTCATAAAATATCTGGTAATTTACTTCAATAATGTATTTAAATTGCCCTATTTTTAAATGTACTTGTCTTCGTTCCTCGCGATGTTTTGGGAATACTGTTACCGACGCTCCACTATTCTAGAACTCCTCTGGAACGTCAAGCACTTGTTTCTATATACACTTTCTCTTGACTTGGACAAACTCTTCGTCGGATATTCCTTCTGCCGGACCATTGAATCCTTACTCAAGGCCTCCGTAAGACTCCTCTGTCTATGGATTCCCACATGGCCGACGAGTTGGTTGTACCCTAATACCTATGATACCCTTTAGGGATCAGTGAGATCCAAACGGCCTTAGATTGCTCTCGCTCTTATCTTAAATCACGTCGGACCTCTAGACCTGTGCATAACATGGCCAATGGAAGGGTAGTGTATTCCACCTGACTGCCGACACCAATTGCGCGTGTTGTGCAACTGTTACTATCGCCCATTTAATCGTCGTTTCATGTGCAATGACCTTTAGTTCTCATCTATACTCTACTCGCTCATCCATTCACACTCTCTCTACTATCTCATCTATTCATCTAGTACTCTCATCTATTTCTTGGTACTCTCTATTGGCCATTGACTGATTGTCTAAAGATAAACAATATAACTAATACCTGGCAATATATAAAGGGTCTGGTCTGGTCCTGGAAGGTGCGCCCAAAAGTTCTATTTTCCCGCGGGAGTTAATTGACCAGAGTGTTTGGCATTACACTCAAGTGCTATCTATCTCGACTATCTAAATGACAATCAAAGTGCTATACTATACTCGTTGTGCTATCTTGAACTATTTTGTGCTATTTGTGCTATGACCATCCTGCTCTTTGTGCTATGCTCGACACTCGTGCTATATTTGGAAACTTGAGCTATTTCAATCACATGCTATCGTGCTATCTCTTACGTTATTTGACTCTCTCGTTCTATCTTTAGTTACTCTACCATTTAATACATTAATCATTTAAAGCATGCCTGATAATGAGATTTAAGTCCTACTGGGCGTTATCACTCACCCTGTGTTATTGGTTATGTGTTCTCAGGTGAGACCGAGGAAGATACCTACACTCAAGAGGACGGGAATGACCAAGAGTGAAGTCAAGAGTACCCTAGTGTCTTAGTACTATGTTAGCATCTTAGTTTAGTCTTTTACTTTTATTCAATGTAATTGGGCCCTATAGAATAGCTCTGATATTAGTGATTGTAATAGATATTTGAGGAATTATTAATGAGATGTGTTTGCTTTAGTATTTATTCTTTGTCCAATGGTTTGATGTCTATTACACGCTCTGTACCTGTTTACTTGCAACTGCCTCACGTTCCGATATTCCGCATCGGGGCGTGACAAAAAGCATGTCACGACTGGCTTCTCTAGCGCGACAATGTTGCGCCCTGGGGGTCTATTGCGACCAAGAGGATGGGGCTAAGGGCCCGTGAGGGCCGGGTCTTACATCACAGGTTCAAAGATTAGAGACTGTAGATGACGTGCCAGGTTCTTCATCTCAAGACTCTGTTGCTAGACATCATTTTTTTTTTAAATAAAGTGATATCTAGACTGATACGACAAAAGAGTGAACCTCCATTGTCGCAATCATCTAGACAGATTTTATATATATGGGAAGCAGTAAAAGAAAAGTACATAAGCAACGGGGGCACAAGCTGAAGACACCCTACGCAGAGGGGTCAAGAGTAAATGACATATCAGCCCAAGAAAACAAAGGATCAATCCTCTAATTCCTCGGTAGAATTTACGCGTAGAAGTGAAGTACTACGAGTTCTGATTCTGGACTTCGGTGGTGGCGTTGCTAGACATCATTCGGTTCCTGCTCAGGCCCTTGTTCCTACAACTCAGGGGGCATCTTCTGCTGCATCTGCATCTTCTTCTGTAGTAGATACATTTTCACACTCAGTAGCATTGCAATTTATATTTATTTTATTTTCATAAAATCTAATCTTTTTGTTTATGTATATATCGTTACATAGAGACACCATCGTGGGGTCGGGGGACCAGTCACCGGGGTCCCTCTAGAAGTGCCACGGAGAGGAGGATAGAGCTTGGGCATAAGTAGAATGTGAGAGTGATGGGTGGATATGGTGCAGGTGAGCAAGGGACAAACTTTATAAGCCGTATGGGCATTGTCATCAGGCTATGTTGTAAAATATGGCAGAAAAAATTTTCAAAACTACTTGGAGAGACAAAGAATGGAATATTTTGAGATCTTGAGGTTAATAGATTCATATTTAAAGTGGATGTTGTGTATTTGTGAGATGTTTAAATTGGATTTGTAATTTATATGTAGATGACCTACCGATGGGACCAGACTTCACAAACAAATAAGGAGATGTTACAGCATATGACAGCCATACAGAAAGGCTGGCGTAGGATGTTGAAGCCGAAAGTAAGTCATTTTTCAAAAGTAATGCGTGATTGAAATTTCTTTTTTTGTATCTTGATAATGAACAATTTGTTAACTTTGTAATTGTCATTTTATAGCATTATAAGGGCAAGACTTTTGAGAATGTTGTTAAATATGTTCCACCTGGTGTTGATTCGTCAGATTGGCAGATAATGTGTAAAAAATGGAATACAGGGAGGAGTAGGTAAAATAATATGATTTAATTATATATAGTATTTATGATTTTCTGTTTGATATTTTATCAAATATATGTATTGTCTTCCTCTTAATAAGATATTGTCGAGCGTAACAGGCAAAATCGCGTCCATCAAAATATGACATATCGGAGGGGGTGAATGAGTATATATCAATTGAGAGATGATTTTGTAAATTTTTCATTTTACTGAATATAATTTTAATAATCTCTATTGACTATTTTATCTTACTTCATGATTATACAATTAATTTTAACAGGTGAGACTCATCAACATGAGTCCGACCGCATGGAGTTTTTTTAAGATGGAGAGATGTAAAGACCTCCCTAACGGTACCCAGTAGTGGTTGATGATGAAAGCAGCTCACGTTTTGTAAGTGTATCTGTCTTACATAAAATATTCTTAATAAATTAGTTTATAATTAAAAAAATTATTAATGAAATAATTTTTTTATAAAGGAGAGGATGACCCAGATGACGACTCCTTCCCTCTAGAGTGATGATGTCACTCCTGTTTCAGCCGAGGATGCCTTCATAGCTATCATGGGACGAGATAGGTCTGGCCGTGTTCGTTGCGCGGGTAAGGCTGAGACACTCGGTAGTTGGTACGGGAGAGGGGAGGGATCGATGTAACGACCCACTTCCACCTGGTACGACTGTACCAACCCACATCGGATGAGAGAGCAAGCCGCTACAGGAGAGAAAACCCCAACAAGTAACAAATGGGCTGAGATATACACAAATAGAGAATACAAATGCAATGGAATTTAAACAAATTCTTATTCCATCAACTTTAATCCACATACCACAGTCTATATAGTCTAATAAAGAAATGACATAACATAATAAACATTAACATGAGCCAGTTTCAAATACATATCCAAGTTCAAATTACAAATTACATACTGGAAAATAAATTACAATCTTCAATTCACTCTTCCAACTCCTCCTCAGATCTTGCTAGCCCTTGGCTTCTAAATTTTCTGAAATGTTTAGCAAGGGTGAGTCTACATAACAGACTCAGCAAGTAACTTAAATTTCAACCCATATACTTACCAATCATACTTTCTAACAATTTAACACTATTAACACGTTAGAATTCAGCAATTAATTTCATACATGCTCATGCTATGGCATAAATGAATAAACATGAAATTGTTTTAAACAATTAATCTAACGCATGTAGACAATAATCTAAACATGGATATAAAAACATGCACTTACACTTGGTACTAACATAATATCACTTTTATCATTTGATAAGTATCATATTATCACATGCACACCAAAGAATGATCTAATTCATGAGTATGATAATACGCATTTATACATGGTACTAGATAGGATATCAATTTAACAATATTAACATTTACACTTGTACTATTTTCTCATGACATGCACACATATACTTATCCTTGGCTTTCACATGCACACATATTTCTTATCACTTCACTTTGCACATAACAGGTGCCACGTTCACATCTATCTTGCACATACCTTGTGCCACAATCACATGTCATTTTCATATTATACTTATGTTCATTTTTACACATGCCAAGACACAGCCCAAACACCACTTAGATGATCATGTAGCACATACACATTCACATTCATGTACTTAATCACCATACTTAAGCACTAAGCATAGTAATCAAATCTTGGTTCCTGTAGAAATCGGGAAAAGCCCTTCCCACCATTACCAGTGGAACCTGTCCACCTCCAGGATTTCACAAGACCCTTGCCCGGGGTATCACAATTTATCAAGACCTTTGTCTAGGGTGTCACAATTTATCAAGACCCTTGTCCAGGATGTCACATATCATATTTGAGCTTTCCCATAGGGGTACTACTACAATGCAGCTCCAAGCATCTAGGGTGGCAGTGGCTTATGGGCACATTTCAATTATCTTATCACATTAAACATTTCACCCACACATGCATTTATTCTTTCACTTCCCATGCACATACCCACACATGCGTTATGAAATATAACTTATCACATTAAGACTCTCAATCAGTCATAAACAGTAATTGATAGTAACTAAATCATGATGTTAATCACATTCTAAACATAATTGAGACCCGATATAAACATGGTACAGTAAGCTTCAGAATTTATAACAATGTGCACAGTTTTCAGACTCATATCAAATTTTAACCACGGGTTAAATATAACCCAGGGAACATATCTGAAATTTTTCATAATATTCTGAGTAGTGTACAATTTATAGTAATTAAAACAAGCTTTCTGCAGATTTATCTAGAAATCCAATTAAACATGGTTTAAACAATAATCACCCTTACTGTCATCAGAACAGATCCAAATTTTACCACAGGTTAGAACAAATAAACAGGTCACATGCTCAATTTTCCAGACTTGCAAAATAATTATAACAATTAAAACATGTTTCAGGCATATTTATCACTAAATTCATAAAATAGGTGTCGTAGTAAATCAGTCGCATCCAACAGTCCCAACACCTGTATACAGTCATTATACTATCATGGAAAGATTATGAACCCTAAATCACGACATATCTAATTATACCCAATTAACATGGCCATATTGTACTCACCATTCAATTTCAAAAATAGAAATTCGATACACCCTCTTGATATGACTTATTGCTTGTACTTGACTCAACATAAATGCCACAGTATGCACAGACAACCACAGATCCGGAAATCACAATTTACAAATCAAAATGTTGTCAACATTTGTTCTGGAAAACAACAAGAACTTGGCGTCCAGGGTCTGGACGCCAGTAGGGTAGACGACAGGATCTGATGCCGTTTACATAAGAGATTGGCGGCAACACAGTGGCCGCCAACTTCCTGCTTGCACAAAGTGCAGGCCAAAACACAAAAACACAGAATTTTAGGGGGTCCAGGCATGAAATTAAAATCCGTAAAATTGTCAAAACCCTAATAAACAAGTCTATGGAGTGAATCAATAAGCTACTTGCCTGGAAATAAATCCATAGAGAGATGTTTTGGTTGGAGAAGCCCTCCTCGGCCAATGCCAAGAAGGTGATCTAAACCCGCTGAAATCTGATCCTCCTGTCGATGTAGGCCGCACTCCAGTGTTGGGGATGATACTTCTATCCAAGGTCTAGCTCCCAGTCGAAGAAGAACGCCTGGAGATGCACACAACTGCCGGATCAAAGCTCTCCAAGTTGGGTTTTCGCTCAAGTTTTTCTAGGGTTCCTCAAGAGATCCAAAAGAACCTAATCCGTCTAAAAGGGGTGCTTTTATAGAACCTAAGGGGGTCATGCACGCATTAGGGTAGGTGATCTAATCGATGGGCAACTTTCCTAAACCAAAACTCGGCAAAACCGCAACCGCTTCCAGATCTGAAAACGCACACAGCTGGAGCAATAGGCATCCACCTCTGGTACCGCCAACAAGGAGGTAGGCGTCCATCGATCTGGACGCCAAGATGTAATCAGCGGCACAGGATACTGCCGCCAACAGTGCATTTCGGCCAGAACAGACATATACATCGAAACAGTTGCACAATCACATCATAAACCATTTAATGGGTACTGAAATAAGTAGATATCATATGTACAAAGTTAAACACATACGTATTTACATGCACACAACATAATTTCATACAACATGCATGGATTTAAATAGATATACTATGTACTTCAAAAATTTGATAATGTACGCACATTTAATATATATTACTTGTACAAAATACCTTGTGTGTACTTACAAGATATATATAACAATAATTACATACCATATGTATTACTTGATTTAAATACACTTTGTACATAATAAATAAATATAATATACACACACAAGAATAACGTATATTATACTCATGCACATAAGTGAGTAATTATTTATAATTTGTACTAAATAAATAGTATTAATTGCACAAAATTCGGGGGCCTCACAATCAAGCTCCTCAAGTGGCTACCACACTCAGGTGCAGCAGGTGCAGTCTCTACACGAGGAGAGGAGCAGGGGTCACCAGAAGATAGAGGATATGCGCAGTCAGATGTCAGAGATGCATGCCCTCATGAAACAATTGGCTAGTCAGCCATCACATGTGCCTCCTCCTGTGCATGAGGGGGCTGATGAGTCTGATGATGATTATGATGATGATTAGATTGTTATAGTTTGTGACATACTTTGTATTTCTTTTCGATGATTTGTTTATGATATTTATGTTATTTTCAGATAATTTGTGTGTGCATGGATGGTATCATTTTTATTTTAGATGTAGTATTGTACTTAATAGGTGGTAAATGCAATATTTAACATATTTTTTATTAAAAAAAGTACATATGTAGACGACTTCAACCGTCGGCATAAACTTATGTAGACGGCTCTCATAGCCGTCTACATAAATATATGTAGACAACCATGACTCTGTCTACATATTTTTATGTTGACGGCTTGTAAGTCGTCAATAAAATCTTACTTAGACGACTTCCAACTGTCAAAGTAAATATTAGTAGACAGCTTTTCCAACCGTTTGCTAATATAAGTAGATGGCTTTCATCCGTCTACATAAGTCTATGTAGACGGCTTTGGTAAGCCGTCTACTTATATTTGTAGACGGTGGTTAGCTATCTGTGTTTGTTAGTTTAATAGACAATATGTAGACGGCTTTTGTAAGCCGTCTACTTATATTTGTAGACGGTGGTTAGCTATCTGTGTTTGTTAGTTTAATAGACAACATTGTATATTCGTCGACATATGGTATGTAGACAATATATACATTGGCGGCGCCTTAGACAGCTGTGTAGCCGTTTATAAAACTTTTAGTAGACGGTTTTGAGTTATATGTAGACGGCTGGATGTCTCTCATTTCCTGTAGTGTACCCTTCCCTAACCCGATGGATAACCCCGCAAAATTGGCTCTTTGAGCTAAAAAGTAGAGACGAGGAATTAATACCTCATCCTATGAGTTGGCACAACCGTAGACCCCAAGTGTGCACCAAGTGTAAACATCTCCTTCCTACGTATGTATTTATTCAGATGTACTGACAGAACTTTAGGGTCTTGCGTCGAAATCGCGCGCTCACTGTTTTTTCTGACATGAGCGTGATGCACGCAGTATCCGTAATTCTCGTTTTAAGATCCTGGTATTTGTAATCTTGAGTGGTTTGAATGCATCCGGAGATGAGCACTTGGAAGCCACAATATATTATATATATATATATATATATATATATATAATATATATATATATATTGCACAGGAGACAGTAATTTGATGCTTAAGCAGTCAAAGATTAAAGATGAAGACAAGAAAATGTTAAAAAAAAAGAAAGAAGCAGTCAAAGATTTCAATGCGTGAAATCGTAGGTTTGAGACAGAGACAGATATATGACTCGAGATTGGATGAAGAAGGAAAGAAATATGTAAGATTATGACATGAGAGCAATTTATGGTGAACGGTGGAAAGCTAGTTCGGTGTTTTGCTATGAAAAGTATTGAACTATATATGAAGATGCCTAAGTGCCTAATGGTTGGAACATTAATTAAAGTGAGTCAAATTATGCAAGCGAAGAGAACCATTTAATATCTTTTGAATCTCTAGAAAGTACATCTGCCATGTTAGACTAAAATAAGTTAAAATTTCCAATCTTACGCTGCAAACAATAATTGACCTGCGCGCTGCATATCTTCGAAATCTAACAAATTTTAAAGGATCGATGACATCACAAACCAAGAAAAAGGAGACAATCGATATTTACAAAGAAAAAAAAAACTGACCAACGCCGAGCAACCTACGTTTGCACTTACTGTTCAATCACAAGAGGAGGAGTTGAAGCAAAAGATATCTTCCTATATATGCATGATTTCAAGGGTACCCCTAACCTGTCATGCCAAAGTAATCTAGCTAACCCAGCTAGCCATATCTTTTACTGGTTTCACATCTTGAATGCTGCAATTAGCTCCCATTAATCCATTCTTGCATCTACCACGAACTGCCCGACATTGGCAGATCTAAGAAGGATCCAGTGTGGGATCTTATCACTCCATTGAATTTTTTAAATTTCTCTAATTTATTTTAAAATTCAGTCTTAAAAAAGTCAAAATTTTTATGATGATTTCATTAATTTGGACTGAATGACCTCATTTGGAAATCTTACTGGATAAAATCATCTAAATGATTTTGCTAGACAAAATTTTTATATTTGTCACTAAGTCACGAGTGGCAAATAATTCCAACCCAAAAACCTTTTACCAATGGACCCTCCCACCACACATTCCCTTCACCTTCCTCGACATACAGCGAGTTAGGGAACTAGAAGTTACAAAGCAGTCTTGCTCAAAAGCAACACTTTCACCTCTCTCTTTTGTTGGTCGTCTGCTTGCTGCACTTTTCTCTCGTTACTTTACATATGGTTAGGCATTGTTTCCGTCCTTTCTGCCTCTTCTTCCTTTGTTGTGTAGCACATGTCGCAGACTCCTGAAAGAAGAGATCATTCATCAGGTGCAGCAAGCACACACATATGAGGTTATGGGGACCAAAAGGAAACGAACCAGCAGAGAAAGTTCCTGTAGGGGCTCTCCCTCTCTCTCTCTTTTGTTGGCCAAGCACGCCCGCGTGGAGATGACCAAAGATATATATGCAGATGAAGGAGGAAATGTTAAGTAGAGAGCCAAAAGAGAAAGAAAGGAAACGAAAAAGGTGCATTAATAATTGGTCGTGAAGCCGCCATGGACATCACCAAATTAAACAAGTGTACATTATGTTCAAAACTATGATGTTCTCCACCGCCTTGCCTTTTTCAGTACTTTTGAACAAGATCAGAGAACGGAACACGGTTTGATTCTTGGGGATCATGTCGTCTGAGATCTTACGTACAATTGCTTCTTAATTATTAAGACCTTATCGGCTTAACATGTATGTCCTTTTGCCTTCCTTGTGGTCCTCACCATGTGAATTCGAGAATAAGGCTTCTGTGTTGGTCAGATTACGAAAAGTTAAGGCCCGTGTCATTAATTTAATAATACGATGAAGTTTCAATGGATAAGCATGCAGGGCATGCATTGGTCATGATCGGCACTCATCTGCATCGCCCTATTAGGAGTCATCATACACGACTGTGTTTCCCCCAGGAATCGCCATTGATCCAAGAGAGAAAATACTATTCAATAGTGAGAAAAAGAAAGAATCAAGTACTGATCAGAGATCCGCAGGCGTCGAAATGTATATTTGACCTCATCCTCGATCCGATATCGAGGACTCTGTTGGATATTGGATAGAGCCAACAGAAACGGATCACTTACAAACAACCATAGGGTAGGGGGGTGGGGGGACCTGAAATTGGTAATGAATAATTATAAATAAATATATATCTAACAGTATTTTAGGACATATTTAATTTGTTAAAATTGAATGAAGAATAAAATGATCATTAGCTTTTCTAAAAGTAGTTTTGATAAGGTTATAAGTTGATTTTCAATTCAGAGTCACAATCCGAGCCTTGCCATGCTCGAGGAATGATCTCAGACGGTCTATTTTGTTGTTAACGACGGGAGCATGTCGGTGCCAAGTTTTTAGTTTGGAGTGCCTTGTGAGGCAACGGTGAGTTGGATAGGGAGTTCCCAAGAAAAATCTTTTGATACTCAAGTCGGTCAGTATTTTATAGGTGGATAGAGAGAGAAATGTAACGGCCCCGACGCACGAGCCCTCGGCTCCGTCAAGAACCCAACCACCGGTGCCACCGCCCACGGGTTCGGAGACCGAAAGAGCTAACGCACCAGTCTAACAAGATATGTAAGGGAAGTAAATGACAAAAACAAGCACTAAAAATATACTGGCAAGTGAGGAAAACATCCACCACAAAGTACGAGTCTAGTACAGTACCAAACCACCTCGACGTCCCAAACCCACCAAGAGAGCTATGCAAACGACTCAATGTCTCTGTCCACCACCGTTTTCCCCTCAATTACCAGATCGATGACTCGAGCATGCTCGCCGCCTAGAGAACTCCCTCAACCGGCGCACAGGAACGGGGGTCCTATGTAATGTTAACAACCTCTAATGAAACAAGCCCTCTAGTGCCAAGCATCGAGTGAATGACTAGTGTAGAACCATGCTAGGAATAGTGCAGGTGCCAATAAACTCATAGACGCAGCAGAACTGACTCCGAACAGGGCATATGTCACTCTCTATCTGAGAAGGCAACAGGATCACTGTCACTTTCTTAGAGGAGGCAACGTAGTGGTTGTTGTAACCAAAATGCGACACTCTGCCTGACGCAATCTAGATTAGAAGGTGACGCACTTCCTGTTGCAACCGAAATCCGATAGGGAGGGTGTCGCGACCAGAAGCCAGAAGGTGATGGGGGGAGCATCGCATTCTGAGTCGCGACCAGAAGCCAAAAGGCGATGGGGGAAGCGTCGCATTCTGAGTCGCGACAAGGTCCTTTTCGCGACTACAGTCAGAGGCCTAGGTGCCTACCTGAGACCTCCAAAAACCCCCCAAAATGGCAAATCTGTTGTGCACAGAGGGAGGGGAGCATGGAGAACAACAAGTACACATGCTAGGAGTACAAACTGCCCTCATCCACACCCATGTATAACAATGTGATGGATCTACACTCATGAAACCTCACATGCACATACAAGAGATCACTTAAACCCCCAACCTTATTCAAGAACAAGGAATCCAAACATGCATTCAAACACCTAGCATGGATTCTACGAGGCTTGGAGAAGGGGGGAGGAGATCTTATCATGCTAGAACTAGGGGAAGGTTGAGAATACGTACCTCAAAATGTAGAGCCAACCCATTTTCTCATGTGCATGGCCAACTCCTCCTCGCTCCACACTCACACCATCCACGAGCAACCTCCGGCCTCCTACATGTCGGAGAAGAGATCACACATCGAAGAGGAAGCTGCCATGCCAAAGGGAGCACTACACTGGTGGAGGAACCATAGTTGGAGACGTCACACCCACCACCAAGAAAACCCTCAAGAGGAGGTTTCGCACAGAGGGGTCGAAGGAAGGAAGGGAATAAGGAAAAGCAGAGGAAGAGGTATGTTCTGATGGCCCAACTTATATAAAGCTCAGGTTTCAGAATGCAACGACCAAGCTATCGCGACCTGCCTGAAGGCGACAGCCATGCTGTCATGACCTTAAAGGCTTGGTCAGACTCAACACTTGGACCTGCCATGTGTCGCCCTCACATGCCTGCCACCCTGAACATGACGATTGTCATGTCACCTTTAGGTTACATGTGCCCCGACACGTGTCCCAAATGTCCTGACAGTAAAACGACAAGAAAGACATGTAACAACAAGAGACTGTCAAAAGGTGAACACAACGATGAAGCCGTCACGTTCCTAATAAGAATGCAACAGCCATGCATCACCTTTAGAAGGCGACGGCCCAACTCGTCGCTACCTTCAATAGAGGGTGGTCGACCAAGGAACGTGATGTTACAAGAGAAGAGTGAGGGATTATGACATGTGTCCAATGATTTGACAATGGCACTCTTATTGACACATGTGAGTAGAGATCTCATTTTGGAAGTTATTATGCTTCAGAGCAAATTCTTATGACCAATATGGGACTGAAGCTCCTCCTCCTATAAGTCATCTACATATAGTTCCATGTTCTTCTTAAGCTGAACTTTGAACATTTGATTGACTAGGTAGTAATAGGTCATCCTGCAATTCTTCAGCCAGAAGGTCATTCGAGTGTAAAAATACATGCCAAAGTTGATTACGAAGATTGTCCTTTTCTCGTCGCTAGGTGCATCTAGATCTAGTGGTAGCTGGAGTAGGTATCTACGAAGGGTATAGTAGCCCCTGACTCGAGGTAGCGTCCACTAGCTAGTCAACATGGGGTAGGGATAGCTATCCCTCAGACATGTCCTATTGAGGTTGGAAAAATCCACACACATCCTCCATTTTCAGGATGAGGATGACATTGGCTAAGTAGATCAGGTACTAAACTAGGTCCTTGAATAGCCCCATCTGCCATCCTACTTGGAGTTGCACGTAGACTACCACTCGTCAATCCTTGGTAAGCCCTTTTTTCTGCTTGAAAAGCCTAGTAGTAGGATTAAGCCATGGTGGGTGTTAACATTAGGGTCAACTCTGGGCAACTCATCTTCCAACAAGGTGAAGTCATTGGTGTTGTCTTTTAAGAAGTCATGAAGTTGCCAATGTGCTTCTTTGGATAGGGCTACAGTGATCGTCGCAGACCAATCAATACCACCCTCAAGCTGCACTAATGTGAGCTTGGCAGCCAATTCAATCTAAGGTGTTCCTCCATCCTCCATTTTTTCTAAGACAATTATAGTCTCGAGTTAGAGGGATTTGTAGCACTTCCAAGACTTTATTTGGTCTCCCCACACTTCCCCTACTCCAGCCCTTGTCATGAACTTCAATTTTCATGGTACATAGATAGGACACCAACAATCTAGGATAGGATACCTTGGTCGATGATGGCATTGCAATCCGAGTTGACCCTCATGATGGTGAAGTCGACTAAGATGGTGGTACACCATGGTTCTTCTCTGAACGAGATCAGAAGAGTGACTACACCTTCCACTTCAACGGCGGCTCCATTGAACTTGTAGATGGGGATACAAATAGGTCATAACTAGCTTGGGGGATGTCAAGTTTCTAGTAACAATCATGAAACAAGACTTTGGGGTACTTCCGTTATCAACTATGATTCTTTTTAGACCATATTAATTGTTGGTGGCCGAGATGACTAGCGCATCATTATTGGGTGACCTAACGCCCTCCCAATTAGCTGAAGAAAAGAAAATTACATTTTCTTCCTTATGTCGTGGACACTATGCCTTGTCCACCTAATAAACTTCATGCAGGTGGGCCTTCCTTTTCCCACAGGTCTCTCTTACTGAAGTGGGTCCTTCCATAATCATCATCACCACCCCCTTCATGGGTAGGTTGTCTTCTCAATTTAGGCTTGGTGCTCGTAACCCTCCTTAGGGTTTCTAGGACCAACCTCCAAACTTTGATCGATGATGTCACACCAAACGTGTCACGTCCCAACGCGGAATATCAAGACGGACAATTGTATTCGTGCGAGTATAGAACAATAGACATCAAACTATTAAACAATCAAGTAATAAAAATCAACTATCTCTTTTATTCATAATCAAATCACCATTCTCCATTATATTCACTAATCAGAGCCAATACATAGGGCTCATTGACACATTTACATTTAAGAAAAAGTAAATGACTATCTAACAAGGTACTACTACGACTCTATAGTAGCTCCTTTCATGCTAAGACTCTATCAGGGACACTCATTCACTCCTGGTCATTCCTATCCATGTGTGTGTTGTCTTCCTCATCAGACTCACCTGAAATAGTCATGGATAACACTTGATGAGTGATAACGCCCAGTATGTAACGACCCGACCTCCCGGACCCCCACTAGGGACCCCGAAGGTCGCGCCACCACCCATGGATCGGAAGACCTAGAAGGGTTAGAATTTAGTCCAATGAGATAATCAATGAATTCAAATAACTATAACAAGAAAGTTTGTACATTAATAAAGAAGTTATGTACAACATGTCCTAAATAAAATTACAGGTACAGAAAGAAAAGTGCAATCCTTAAGGGGCATACCCCGAGGACATGTAAAAAGGCAACTCTCAACTCACACAGTACAAGAGCTCTCACGCTCACAACTCACACTGTTGGCAACGCACGGAGTAACAAACCACCACCACAAACGTCCGACAATGAACTTCTGCGACAGCAAGTCCCTACCTGAAGAAAGTAGGGGGGTTAGCCTCGCGAACAAGGCTCAGTAGGGATAACCAGTCCCTTACCATCCAGAGAAGTAGAAACTCCAAAGAATGCAGAAGCAAACTACTCTAGAAAGCAGTAAAGCAAGAAACACCTACTGCAGAGTACTACAAAGCAGCAGAACAGAGTAACGCCACGACCAACAACCAGGGTCGGGCCAGACATGACTCCCGTAGAACCAGTGGAGTCAGACACAATGCGGAAGCAACCCTCGGCACGCACCCGCCGAGACAAAGAGCTCACGGAACATCGGAGCAACCACGTGAGACCAAAGTCTCACGATAGAAGCACCGCCATCCCAGACCTCCATGAGGTAAGGAAGGCACAGATAGGTGTCACCACGAGTGACACCGAGCAGCCACGTGAGAAGGATGTCTCACCACAAACACGGCCACCACAGACCTCCACAAGGCCGAGGGCCCACAAGCAAAAACACCCTAGACCCTGGACACGCCACAAGGTCAGGGAACCACACACGCCGGTGCTACCACAAACAGCACCAAGAAACAGATTACAGAACAGCAGTCGGGTGCCTGCACAAGGCACTCCGAGAGAACACGCAGTGCGGAAACCACCAAGCATGGCCAACGATGCCAGACCGACAATGCCCATGGAAGCTAGACACGGCCAGGTTTTTTTTTGAATAGTAAGGCGATATCTAGGTTGATACGACAAAGGAGTGGACCTCCGATGTCGTGATCAGCTAGACAGTTTTCTATATATATGAAAAGTATAAAGGGAAAGGAGTACATAGGCAACGGGGGCACAAGCTGAAGACACCCTATGCAAAGGGGTCAAGAGTACATGACGCATCAGCCCAAGAAAATAAGAGATCAGTCCTAATAGTCCTCTAATTCCTCGTCAGAATCTACACTTCGAATTGAGGTGCTGCGAGTTCGGCCAACCCAGCTTCTATGCAGAGTTACCAGGTCCACCTCCTCATCCTCGAGGCCTGGGATGCTTCTGATGTTGTATTGCACAGGGAGACAGATTACATGGCCACCGGTGCTGCCCTCCATGCTCGGTTGGGGAGGTGCTGTGGAGTGTTCAGCAAATGGAGGATGAGATGGCATAAAAGTGCTGCCACTGTGGGTGCTCTTTTGGTCTTTTTGCGTAGAGCGTCGACGAAAGACATGCGAGGAGCTGACGGGGATGCATCTCCAGAAGACGGCGAGGCTGCCACCTTGGATGGGGAGCCTTCATGTGCGATAGTGGGACCTTGCTGAACAGAAGGAGTAGAAGTAGGAGACCATGAAGGGGCGGCTGCATTCAGAACTGGTTGGGCATTTCTGACAGAAATAGAAGGGGCAATGGTTGCTTGCTTAGTTGGAGTAATAACAGCAACAATAGGAGCATCATCCGCAAGTTCTGCATGTGATTGTTGAGGAGGCATATCGCCGAACACTTGCACTACACCAGTAGCTAACTGATGATCCAGTTGGAGGGTGGCACTGACTGTTGTGCCACCAGTAGCCATAGTATCAGCTTTTTCATCTCCAGTAGCAGCAGCACGATCTAACACTTCATGAGCAGGTGCGGACTGGGCATCCACCTGATTGACAATTTGAGTAGTGGACTGCACAGCCACCTGAGATCCAGGTCCAACAAGAGTGTTTGGAGCAGTAACCATTTGCTGTTGAGGATTAATATCGAGCACGTTCAAGACATCACTTGTCCCGTCAGTCGGTTCAGTCACAGAAAACATGGGCGGTTGCTGGTTGGGCATAGCATCGAGCAGTGGCTAGGCATATCCTGCTGATAACCAGGAGGCTTAGAGGCCTTTGCACCGGAGAGGACTGGTCGCCAAATCTGCTTCTCCACCTGCCCCACACCTGGATCAATCGCATTCTTGCCATGGTTGGCAACAGGAGGTGAGTGGCCTGGGCCAGGGGCATCAGGTCGCTGGGTTGAATGCACAGCAGGGCCAGCAGAGTGATTACCACTAGGTGTCTTTTTGCACTTGGCAGAAAGGTGGCCAAGGCGTTTGCAAGAGCAGCAGAAAAGTAGTGGATTCGGATAGGTTACCAGCCGCTAGTTTGAATGCATAGCACGGCCAGGTTACAACCACCGTGCATGCTAGGGCAATGAGACACACTTGGAAACACGGAAGGAAACATCGTCACAACAACAACAACCAAACCACCACCACTGGCAACTAAGCGGAGGACACACCGGCCACTCCTCTGCTCGCCAGCCATCGGCTCCTGTCTACAACCTCCCCGGAAGAGTGAGGCCAGTGAGCCACCACAGAGAACACCACAACAAACAACCGTAGCCCGGCCGAGTTGCAGCCCTACACCAGACACCGCGACCTGGCACCGAAACCAACGCCAAGAGAGGCAGTGAGAAGGACTAGATGATCTGCGCCGGAAGAACAACCAAACCACCTCGGCATCCCAGACTCAGCTAAGAGAGCTCTACAAACAACTCTACGCTGCTGTCCCCTACCGTTTTCCCCTCTGCTACCAGAGTCTGTAACTCGAGCTCGCCCGCCGCCTAGAGAACTACCTCAACGGGCACGGGGACTGGGGGTCCCAGGCAATGGTAAACAACCTCTAAACGGGACAAGCCTTCATGTGCCGAGCACCAGGCAAACTGGGAATAGGCGGGGCAACCACAACAAGAAAACAACATAGGTGTCTTTTAACCAGACAAGCCCAGCAGACACAGGGCATGCACGGCACTCCTCCCGGAACTCCCAGGAGAACCGTCGACCAACACAGGCACACATACCTCAGACCAACAAGGGCAGCAACCACAGAACACCAGTCATGTGCCTAAGTTGGGGAAGAAACATTCCCCTAACCAACTTAGGCACAGACCACCCTCACGAAGCCCAAAAACAAGGAAAACTAAACGGGTAACAAGAATGCGATAAGAACCCCGATCGCGACCAGAATACGACAAGGAAGCTGTCGCGACCAGAACACGACAAGGAAGCTGTTGCGACCAGAACGCGACAAGGAAGTTGTCGTGACCAGAACGCGACAAGGAAGATGTCGCCTTCAGATTCAGAATGCCATGAATCGACCTGTCGTGTTCCTCATCTGAAGGCAGGACCCTTAGGGCAGAACCAACCCAAGGTCCACACCCAAAGAACCACGAAGACAAGCCACCAAATAGGAAGACAAGCCTCGTGACAAGTTGGGGAGACCTCCCTCTAACCAACTTGGACATGAGCCATCCTCCACCACGGCCAAAAACAAAAGACCACAGGGCACAGAGAATGTGACGGTTACCCTGCTGCGACCTGAATGTGACAGGATACACGTCGCCTTCTGACTGGTATCACGACAGCCATCCTGTCGCGATGTCAGTCAGAAGACCAACACCGAGGATGGGGCCATCCCACTGTCCCCCAAGCAACAAAAATGCCACCAACATGGGAGGAAGAGAGCACATAAAGGCACAACTGAAAATGGCTCGAGGGGCACCAATGCCACCTCTCCCGCCAACACACACAAGAACTAAACCACGCACAAAGAGGTTTGGGTTGAGTGTGAAATTATACATTTCCCCTCATCATTTTGATGATGACAAGTAATGATTTAAATGCCACAAGAAGTGGAACATGTTAAATACATCACACATGCAATAACCTATCAAAAGCATGTTTCCCAACACATTTATCATTATATTCATGATAATCCATTGGACTAATGATTATGTGTTTATTTCTCAGGGACATACAATTCTTGCAAGGGTAGTGTCACACACCCCCTACGGTGTCGACACAATGCTTCAAACCTAAGCAAAATGTGAAGAAATTGTCAATTGGTGTCAACACAGGATCAAGTTGGTCGACACTAAATTCAGCTCCCATAAGGCCTGTTTGCCAGTTTTGTACAGTGTTGTCGCACAGCCTTAAGTAGTGTCGACACTAGAGACCCTTCCCAGAGAACCTTTGTACCATTTGGACATGTGTCGACACACCCCATGGGCAGGTCTGCGACCTCCGCACACTTTTTCACCTTAGTCACATGGGGTTGACACGTGGCACTCTAGGGATTGATGACCAAACTGTCCCCATAATAAATATTTCCATTTATTTTATATTAATTTTGATGATTAACAAAATAACACTAATGGATTTCTTGAGCTTGAGAACAGGAAGCAAAGAAATGAAAGATCAAGACAATCTGGTAAGTCCCATCATTTCTATCCAAGTCCCTGCAACGACTTCTTTGATAAGCAGAACGACTTCCTCTTTGACCGGATCACTCAAATCGTTACCGTAACGATTCTTTAGACCTCGTAACGATTTCTTTAGAACTCGCAACGACTCTCTAGCCGTAACGATTTCTTTCTTTAGACCTCGTAACGATTTCTTTAGAACTCGCAACGACTCTCTAGCCGTAACGATTTCTTTAGACCTCGTAACGATTTCTTTAGAACTCACAACGACTCTCTAGCCGTAACGATTCTTTAGACCTCGTAACGATTTCTTTAGAACTCGCAACGACTCTCTAGCCGTAACGACTTCTTTAGACCTCGTAACGATTTCTTTAGAACTCGCAACACGACTTGATAGTCATAACGATTTCGTGTAACGATTTCTTTACAACTTGATAGTCATAACGATTTCTTTACAACTTGATAGTCATAACGATTTCGTGTAACGATTTCTTTACAACTGATAGTCATAACGATTTCTTTACAACTTGATAGTCATAACGATTTCTTTACAACTCGATAGTCATAAGTTATCACAACGATTTCTTTACAGTTCATAACGACTTGCTATAATTCATAACGATTTCATAAGTTATGAAGTCAGCAAGATTCTTTTTATCGAATTTCTTGATGCATCAGTATAATGCTTTTTAATAGCGTTGAAAAGTCAAAGTCGTATCTTGTCCGTTGACTGCTATGCATTAAATGCTCTCCGATCGTATCTCCCATGCATGCAGACAATATCTTCCATTTCTATGCACTCTGTCTACGTACTTTTGGGACAGAAAGGAGCTTTGCTATATACTGCATATCTGTTCCCTCTCAACTAACAATAGACAGCAGTCCTAGCTGTCTTCTATTTATTGATGATATGCTTACAGATATCTGACAAGACTCATCTGGACAACGTTGGACACAAGATACAAAGTTCTATGACATCTCTTTGGCGTGTACACCAGGATAAAAGACTGACGATCAGAAGCTTCCTAAGTGACCAGTCTAACGTACACAAGGATAAGAGACAACGGACACTTCAACGTTCGAATTTGAATCAGCAGTTTAAATAGAAGACTCAAGACGAAAAGAAACAAGACGAGCAACATCGCTTGATTTGAGAAGCAGAAAGAAATCCATCTCTCACAATCTTTAGAACCTTGAAGAAGAGCGAAGCCTCCACTCCAAACCTGTTCTAAGCTCTTAGCTCTCTGTGCTCAAAAGGAATCTTCTCTTTGTAAGAGCCTGTGTGGTCCTTGGAGAGAAAAACCTTGTTAAATCTCTCTCTCTCTCGGGGGCTTAGGAGTTTCAGTGTGTAGCTGGTCAAGCTATAGTCTGAAGCCTGTTTCCACTCTCTTTTCTTATTAGATTGTGTTCCCTTCTGGACGAAGGAAGACCTAGTGGTATCCAGGGTGGTTGTTGTACCCTTCTGGACGAAGGAAGACCTGGTGGTATCCAGGGTGGTTGTTGTACCCTTCAGGCTGAAGGAAGACCAGTTGAGGCTGGGTGTAAGGATCCTTAAGGGGGATTGTACCCTTGGTAGTAAAATCCTGAGGTATTGCTCAGGGACTGGACGTAGGTCTCCTGTGGAGAGGAGTTCCGAACCAGGATAAAAATCCTTGTGTCTTGTGGTTGTGTTTTGTGTGATTGTTGTCTTGTTTGCTCTAACTCTGACCTTGTTATTAAGTTGTGCAATCTTTTTTAGTAAACAGATTTTAATCAAAGATCGAAGTTTTAATAACCCATTCACCCCCCCTCTGGGCTAGCTAGCTGGGCAACAAGTGGTATCAGAGCCCGTCTCTTCGACAAAGAAGAAGATCCAACGATCTGAAGAGCAAAGATCAATGGCAGCCCAAAGTCACTTCGAAGGTCAGTCTGTCAACAGACCTCCTTTGTTCGATGGTGAAGATTATACGTATTGGAAGACCAGGATGGAATACTTTCTACAAGGCCACGATTATCAAATCTGGTCAATAGTGGAAGAAGGTGATCTGGTCGTCACAAATGAGAAAGCACAATGGACAGATGAAGATAGAAAAAATCTCCTTGAACTGTAAAGCTAAGAGCATTCTATGTTGTGCTCTAAGCAAGAAAGAGTTCAACAGAGTTTCAGCATGCAAATCCTCCATGGAAATGTGGAAAAGTTAAAGATCACATATGAAGGTACAGACAAAGTAAAGGAGACAAGAATCGACATTCTTGTCACTCAGTATGAAAGATTTCAAATGCAAACAGGTGAGTCTATTACCCAAATGTTTAGTAGATTTACTGACATTACTAATGGCCTAGCAAGTCTAGGAAAGTCATATGAAAATGCAGATATGGTAAGGAAGATTCTCAGATCCCTGCCATCTTCATGGACGAAAGGTCACAGCTATCGAAGAAGCTAATGATCTTAAGAATGTCAGTAGAAAAACTCATTGGGTCTCTCATGGCCCATGAAATAAACATGGAAAGACTAGGAATCCTCCAGTAGAAAGAAGCAGTCAAATGCGCTTAAAGCTAATGGGGACTCATCAGAAGAATCCTTAGATAACAGTGAAGATAGCAAAGATAGTGATGATGAAGAAGCCATGCTCTCAAGAAGATTGCAGAGAATCTTGGCAAAGAAGAAGAAGTTCCAGTCTGGTAGGAGGTACTTCAAAAAACAAAGATCTCAAGAGACCAGATGGAAAAGATCAGAAGAGGAATGAGCCACTTTGCTATGAATGCAAGAAACCTGGACATATCAAGGCAGACTGTCCAATGTTAAAGAAAAATGATCACAAGAAGAAGGACAGCTCCAAGAAGTTCAGAAGATTCAAAAAGAAAGCCATGGCAGCTGCATGGGACACACAGCAGCGACTCAGATAGTGAGTCAAGCTCGAGCAGTGAAGGTGAAGAAGCCAACTTGGCTCTCATGGCGAATACCGAGGATAAGGTAACATCTGATTCTTCTTTCGATTCCTGTAATGACTCAGATTCGGATAATTTGGAAAGTGCATTTAATGAACTCTACGATAAGTATAAAGAAGTGTGTAAACTACTTAAGCTAAGCAAAAAATATCACATGTCTCGAAAATACCACTCAGATTTAAAATCTGAAAACGAAGAACTAGAAAAACAAATAGTTGAGCTTAAGAGAAGAAATGAACTATTATGTGAAAACTAAAAGACAAGAACAGAAAAATCACTGACCTAGAAAAACAGGAAAACTCAGATGATTAAGAAAAACTGTAAATGAATTAAATGAAGAAAACAATACACTAGCAAGCACCCTAGAAAATTTACCAATGGTAAAAACTCTTTAATATTAAAAGGTGCTAGGAGATCGGGTAAAAAAAAAATGGATTAGGATATACACCCCCAGATAATGAAGAAACCATAATATACCCTAAAACATATCCAACACCAAAATTGTACCCGAACAAGATGTAGCATACAAAGCTGATTTCAAATACATAGAAAAAGTAACTAAGTTATCCTGCTGCAGTCACTGCAACAAGTTAGGACATATTAAAATGACATGCCCAACAAGACATAAAAAATGGATATTAAAAGGTAAAGTTGATGATACTAACCAATCAGGACCCAAAAGAATTTGGGTACCTAAAGCTTGATGTTCTCATTTCAGGTTAACCCTCGAGCATCCAAATGGTATTTGGATAGTGGGTGCTCAAGGCATATGTCAGGCAACAAGAAGATATTTGTTGATCTCCAAGCTGAAGAAGGTACAGTCACCTATGGAGATAATGGAAAAGGGACTGTGATAGGAAGCGGGTCTGTGAACATCAAAGGAAAATCAGTCATAAAGGATGTAATGCTGGTCAAAGGGTTAAAGCACAATCTCATCAGCATCAGCCAGTTGTGTGACAAAGGCCATCAAATTCAGTTTCAAGAATCAAAATGCAGTATCTTAAAGGATGGTGAAGTCATATTTGAAGCCTACAGAGAAAGAAATTTGTATGTTCTATATCTCGATGAACTCAAGGATCAAGATGTGTGTTTGGCAGCTAGCAAAGATAAATCAACTGAGTTGTGGCACAGAAGATTGGGCCACTGCAGCTTGGATGGGCTGAACAAGCTCAGAAAAAGAAAACTAGTTGAAGGACTGCCAAAGGTAAATTTCAGATTGGATAGCATTTGCAGACCTTGTGCAAGAGGAAAGCACACCAAGAGCTCCTTCAAATCAAAGACTGTAGTAACCACCTCAAAGCCCTTAGAACTACTTCACATGGATTTATTTGGGCCAATGAGGACTACCAGTTTGGGAGGAAAGAATTTTGGATTTGTAATAGTTGATGATTATCAAGATTCACTTGGGTATCCTTTTTAGAGCACAAAGATGACACATTTGAGAATTTTGTCAGCTTCAGTAAGAAAGTTCAGAAAGATCAGAAATTCTCAATTGTCTCTATTCGATCAGATCATGGTGGTGAGTTTCAGAATGAAAAGTTTACGAAGTTCTGTGATGATCAAGGAATTGAGCACAACTTCTCAGCTCCAAGGACACCTCAACAGAATGGAATTGCTGAGAGGAAAAACAGAACTCTTTTGGATATGGCAAGATCAATGTTATCAGAATATGATCTGCCAAGATATTTCTGGGCCGAAGCTATCAACACTGCATGTTATCATAAATAGAGTGATGATCAGGCCAATTCTGAAAAAGACTGCTTATGAACTCTACAAAGAAAAGAAGCCAAAGATTAGCCATTTCAGAGTATTTGGATGTCCTTGCTTCATCCATAACAATGGAAAAAGGGACATTGGTAAGTTGGATGCCAAATCAGATGAAGGCATTTTCATGGGGTATTCCTCTAAACCTAAAGGTTATAGAGTTTTCAATAAACGTTCCTTATTAATTGAACAATCAGTACATGTTATTTTTGATGAATCTAACCCTTCCTTGAAAAAGGAAGAAATTAGTGACATTGATGATGCAGATGTCTTGTCCGAAAAATTAAAGAAAACTTCAATTAAGGACAAAGAGGATCCAACTCTGGAAGAACTGCAGCAAACAGAAATCCAACATAAAGATCTTCCAAAGGAATGGAGACATCAGAAAGATCACCCTCCTGAAAACATCATTGGTGATCCATCTGTAGGGGTAAGAACTAGAGGTAATGTAATTCCATGCGACTATTTAGCATTTGTCTCTCAAATAGAACCTAAGTCAATCAATGAAGCTTTATCTGATGAATCTTGGATACTAGCCATGCAAGATGAACTAAATCAGTTCAAGAGAAACCAAGTATGGTCACTTGTTCCTAGACCATCCAATCATTCAGTTATTGGCACCAAATGGGTGTTCAGAAATAAACTGGATGAGTCTGGAATAATCTTAAGGAACAAAGCCAGATTGGTGGCTCAAGGCTACTCCCAAGAGGAAGGCATAGATTTCGATGAAACTTATGCACCTGTAGCTAGACTTGAGGCCATTAGGATTTTACTTGCTTATGCATCTGCACTTGATTTAAAACTTTTTCAAATGGATGTCAAATCAGCCTTTTTAAATGGTTTCATCAAGGAGGAAGTTTATGTTGAACAACCTCCAGGTTTTGACGACTCTGAATTTCCAAATCATGTATTTAAACTACATAAGGCTTTATATGGTCTAAAGCAAGCTCCTAGAGCCTGGTATGAAAGGCTCAGTAATTTCTTATTAAATCATGGTTTCACTAGAGGTAAAGTAGATAGTACATTATTTATAAAATCTAAGGCTAAACATATACTTCTTGTACAAATCTATGTGATGATATTATTTTTGGATCTACTGATGATCTCTTTGCAAGTACTTTGAAAAGCTTATGCAGGGAGAATTTGAAATGAGCTTGATGGGGGAGTTAAGCTACTTCCTTGGATTGCAAATCAAGCAAGGGAAGGATGGCACTCATATCTGTCAAGCAAAGTACACCAAAGAGCTGTTGAAGAAATTTGGATTTGAAGATGCAAAGCCATTATCAACTCCAATGAGCACATCAACCAGAATGGACAGTGATCAAAAAGGTAAAAGGGTAGATCAAAAGAATTATCGAGGTATGATAGGATCATTACTTTACTTAACTGCCAGTAGACCAGACATTTTGTTCAGTGTATGCATGTGTGCTAGATATCAGGCAGACCCTAGAGAGTCTCACTTAATCTCTGTAAAAAGAATATTTAGATATTTAGCTAGAACTCATGATTTAGGTCTCTGGTATCCTAGATCTTGTGAGATAAATCTAATAGGATATTCAGATGCTGATTATGCTGGTTGCAAAGTAGATAGAAAGAGCACCAGTGGATGTTGTCAGTTTCTTGCAGGATGCTTAATATCATGGACATCCAAGAAACAAAATTCAGTAGCTCTATCAACAGCTGAGGCGGAATATGTTGCTGCTGGAAGTTGCTGTACACAACTTCTTTGGATAAAGCAACAACTTGAAGATTTCGGCATTCACATCAAATCAATTCCTCTATTGTGTGATAATACTAGTGCCATCAACCTCACCAAAAATCCAGTTCAACACTCAAGGACGAAACACATTGAGGTAAGATATCATTTTATTCGAGACCATGTAGCTAGTGGTAATTTAGAAATTTCGTTTATAGATACAAATGGTCAATTGGCAGATATCTTCACAAAAGCCCTACCGGAAGAGAGATTTACATCTCTTAGAAGGGAACTAGGGATGTGCAATTTGTGAAAGAATTTCTGTGAATTTATTGACACATAAATTTTTCAGATTAAATAAAAAGTTCTCTCTCCATTAAAAGTTAAACAAAACTCAGTTATCTATATGCTTTGACCGCTCCTGTGTAGAAAGTTGTTTGACTTGTCAAACCTTTTGTCGCTTTCTACCTTTGCCGCCTTTTGGCGCTCCGCCTGTCATTAAAGTAATATTATTTTATCCAAATCGCTTTGAGATCGATTCGTCTTCTACCTTTACCCTTTTTATTCTCTATCTGTTCACCCAAAGCTGATGCCCTAACGATTTTGGGATCGACTCTCTGCATCTTTCGAAGCCTTCTTCTCTTCCGCGCGAAGAACTCCTTCGAGAACTTCCGTCCTTCCATCATCCTCCCTTCCAGAATCTTTTCTTCTCTGCACCCATGGCCGCTCCGTTGATCTCCGGAAGTGTTGGGGGCTACAGTGCTGAGTTATCCCCAAGGGAGCAAGAAAGATTTACATTTGTGAAGACAAAGATTTGCGGAAATAAGGCAGTGGATGTTCAGAATCTTGAGAAGAGTGGCATGGCCAGGCTAGTTGATACTCTAAGAAGATCGCAGTGGATGGATGTGGTCACCTTCAGTGAGGTAAGCTACCCGGACTTGGTAAAAGCCTTCTACATCTGTCTGAAGTCAGAAGCAGATGGATCCCTTGTTTCCTCTGTCAAGGGTATCCAAATCAGAATAACCCATGAGCTTTTGCGTGATCTGTTTGGAGTAAAGACCTCTGGATTTAGTGGCATTCACTCTGTGAATGATGAAGTCAAAGGTCTCGGGATTATCGGTCCAGGATTTAAGTTGAAGGATGGGAAGCTTGATATTAATCAGATGTCCGCGTTCAACGATTGCTTCACTTTATAGTCTGCCAAATCTTAGTTCCCCGTAGTGCTACCTTTTCCTCATGCACTAGGGCAGATTCGGACATAATGTTCTGGGCAATCCAGAACAAAGAGATAAACCTGGCCGCAGTGATGATTGAGCGAATGATGTTTGCACATGCTCAGTTATGGGAAACAAAGAGCAAGTTGAATGTTTCCCTTCCGTATGCCCATCTTCTGACCAAGATTTTCAAGCACTTTGGAGTAGATCTGTCAGGTGCGGTAGCTGAAAAGATGGGCCAGTCTATAAGGTCCAGAAACCTGAAGAAAAGTGGTTTTTCAGTGCAAGAAGGAGTTTGGTCGAAATCCTCTGTGGCTGAAGGAGAAGCAGTTATTGCAGATATTCCAGAAGCAGTAGAAGTAGAGCAAGCAGATCCAGCAGAGCAAGCAGCAGCAAGTCCAGCAGAGCAAGAACCAGTTGAGTCAGCTGTGGGATGCCAATCCGAAGCTCAATTGGAAGAGGGTGCAGCTGGTGTGGCAGATTCCTTGCCCACCACCTTAGTCGCCTCTATTTTAAAAGAAGTATTGGACTCCATTCCCTCCATCTCTGTCTCTTCTAAGGCAGTGGACCTGATGAAGATGTTGTCTTGGAAGAAGCTCCTGCTCAGGGGGAGCAAGAAAGTTTTGAAGTCCCTGCTCCCATTCAGGGGGAGCATGCTGAGAGTGAAAAGCCAGAGAATGAAGCCTTTTCTGAGAAAGCTGCACCTACTCAGGAAACTCCAGCTCCAGCCTTGGTCGATGTTAGTGAAGCCCAAGTGCAACTATAAATCTTGAGGAGCCTGTCTCTCAGCCAGGTAAGCAGAAAAGGTTGTTCACAGGAGGTCAAGGAAGGGCCATAGGAAAGTAAAGTTGAAGCATGTTATGGCCTTGTTAAAAGCCCAAGGAGAGATCTTGGCATCAGTTCAGTCTGGCTTACAAGGAATTGTTTCAAATCAAGTTTCAACCTCCTCAGACGTATCCTCAATAAGAAATGCAATGAGGTATTTCAATAAGAAATGTCTGATATGAAGAATTTGCTGGCTAATCTTTCAAAGTCTAGTGGTGTCCCTCCTGCACCTACTCAGAGCATCCAGCTGAAGTTCCTAGGCCACCAGGGCCTCCAGCTGAAGTTCCTAGGCCACCAGGGCCTCCAGCAGAAGTCTCTCGGCCAACAGGGCCGCCAGTTCAAGGGTCAGGGCCATCAGGGCCATCAGTTGTAAGGTCACCCGGACCAGTGGCAGCCTCAGGGTCTTCAGGACCCTCTCCTGCAGTCAGAGAAAGTCAGGCCAAAGGAAAAGAGCCAGTGTCAGTCTCCAAGGCCCCTGATACTTCATCTCTTGCCACTCCAACCCTCTCCACACCTTCATCTCCTCCTACTGCACCTCCTGCTCCACCAACCATAAAACATCCCATGCCTCGCACCCAACCTTCCTCATCCTCTACTTCCTCTCAACCCTCCTTCTCACCTACTCCAGCTCTCATCTCAGCTTCATCCTCATTAACTCCTCAACCTTCACCTATTAAAATCCAAACACTCATCCTCAACCAACCTCTTCCTTTAATCCTAAACACTTTTTCTATCCTCCTACTCCTCCTAATTCTGTTATCTTTCCTCCAGTGAAACCTCTGCCTCTTGGTATCTTTGACACCAATGTTCCAGACCATTTTGAAAGGAACACTCTCCTCACCATTCTTTCCACAGCCTCTCACATTCACAGGACTGACCCTCCTAGTCCTGTCTTGAAAAAGAGAAAAACCTCTTCCTCTCTAAGCACTCCTTCTGCTTCTCTCTACCCTCCTTTATGGTACTCTCTTACCCTTGATCCTAAGAGAAGACCTATCTACAAAGAATACCTCCAGAAATGCATTCTTTCTACCATTTATGGTATTCCTTTTCTCAACCTCTCCGAACATCTGGACATTGTTCTTCCTTTTACTCAGATATCTCTAGCTTTCAAATCCAAAATCTTTGAGGGCACTGAGTTCAAGACTGAAGATCAGTGGGCAGCATCAAAGGAAACAAGGCTCAGTACTCAAAATACCTGACTGCAAGGGCTGAATCTCTCTCTCTCAGAGCTCACCCACTCACCTTCTCTGAGTGGTTTATCTTCCAGCACAAGAACTCTTGGGGATCCTTCATTTTGAAGGAAATTCGCGTTGCCAGAGCTTTTCAGCTGTACAGTGACTTCTGTTATTTGAACAAAATTCCAGAAGTTCAGTTTTGCCAGTTCAACTCGCAGATTACTGTGCTGCAATCAGAAACCCCTCTCAACCTTCCTCTTACAGTAGACTTTGTCTCCTTCAAGGTTGATTTTCCAGTTCTTCTGCCGAAGCTGCACTCTTTAGTGTTTAATTCAGATGCTGGGTCTCATGCTTAGACATGTTTGCAAGACAGTTGGGCCGGATGTCCGCCAAGCAGGGCCGATCTCCTTCTTTTTTGCGGTTCATCTTCAGAGAATATCACTCTGGCCGCATGTCTTCTCAGACCTTAGCTCCACTCATTTCTGAGTGTGAAAGACTCACCTCATCAGAATGGACTTCTCTATCGGGCATCTTATCAGCAATTGGAAGCTATCAATCAAGATCTAGTCAGTCAGAGGAAGCCTGCTCTTTCTGCCGAAGCCTTTATGGATCTTAATTCCATCGCACCCATACCAGAGCTCTATGCTGTATGGGCATCTAGATATTCTGCTTTCTATGCCTTAAAGCAGGATCTGTTAAATCAAAAGATTCACTACCCAATTTCCTTGGACAGATTTCTCCATAGGGCCAGTTTTGGCAAGAGTACTTACTACAGATTCATTTTGGACAAAACTCAGTATGGAAAATTCTTAGAGCAGCAAAGGCAACTCTACATTCAGAGGAACATCCCTTCCATGGGACCCTCCTTCTCAGTTGCTTCTGGAGTTTTTCTACAACTTTTTGAGGATCTTGAGATCAAGGCATGGGCTGTTATCTCACAGCATGCCTCCTTGTTATCTCCTCTGTATTATCTTTCTCCATCTTAATAAAAATCTTTCTCTCTTCTTTGTCTCACAGCTTATCTTTTTGCCTAATGACAAAATGGGGGAGACAACTAACGTAAATCTGAAAACATATTTCATTCTTTGTCTGATGTTTAGTATATTTTGTCATCATCAAAAAGGGGGAGATTGATGACCAAACTGTCCCCATAATAAATATTTCCATTTATTTATATATTAATTTTGATGATTAACAAAATAACACTAATGGATTTCTTGAGCCTTGAGAACAGGAAGCAAAAGAAAAATGAAAGATCAAGACAATCTGGTAAGTCCCATCATTTCTATCCAAGTCCCTGCAACGACTTCTTTGATAAGCAGAACGACTTCCTCTTTGACCGGATCACTCAAATCGTTACCGTAACGATTTCTTTAGACCTCGTATGATTTCTTTAGAACTCGCAACGACTCTCTAGCCGTAACGATTTCTTTAGACCTCGTAACGATTTCTTTAGAACTCGCAACGACTCTCTAGCCGTAACGATTTCTTTAGACCTCGTAACGATTTCTTTAGAACTCACAACGACTCTCTAGCCGTAACGACTTCTTTAGACCTCGTAACGATTTCTTTAGAACTCGCAACGACTCTCTAGCCGTAACGACTTCTTTAGACCTCGTAACGATTTCTTTAGAACTCGCAACGACTTGATAGTCATAACGATTTCGTGTAACGATTTCTTTACAAACTTGATAGTCATAACGATTTCTTTACAACTTGATAGTCATAACGATTTCGTGTAACGATTTCTTTACAACTTGATAGTCATAACGATTTCTTTACAACTTGATAGTCATAACGATTTCTTTACAACTCGATAGTCATAAGTTATCACAACGATTTCTTTACAGTTCATAACGACTTGCTATAATTCATAACGATTTCATAAGTTATGAAGTCAGCAAGATTCTTTTTATCGAATTTCTTGATGCATCAGTATAATGCTTTTTAATAGCGTTGAAAAGTCAAAGTCGTATCTTGTCCGTTGACTGCTATGCATTAAATGCTCTCCGATCGTATCTCCCATGCATGCAGACAATATCTTCCATTTCTATGCAACTCTGTCTACGTACTTTCTGGGACAGAAAGGAGCTTTGCTATATACTGCAATATCTGTTCCCTCTCAACTAACAATAGACAGCAGTCCTAGCTGTCTTCTATTTATTGATGATATGCTTACAGATATCTGACAAGACTCATCTGGACAACGTTGGACACAAGATACAAAGTTCTATGACATCTCTTTGGCGTGTACACCAGGATAAAAGACTGACGATCAGAAGCTTCCTAAGTGACCAGTCTAACGTACACAAGGATAAGAGACAACGGACACTTCAACGTTCGAATTTGAATCAGCAGTTTAAATAGAAGACTCAAGACGAAAAGAAACAAGACACAGAGCAACATCGCTTGATTTGAGAAGCAGAAAGAAATCCATCTCTCACAATCTTTAGAACCTTGAAGAAGAGCGAAGCCTCCACTCCAAACCTAGTTCTAAGCTCTTAGCTCTCTGTGCTCAAAAGGAATCTTCTCTTGTGTAAGAGCCTGTGTGGTCCTTGGAGAGAAAAACCTTGTTAAATCTCTCTCTCTCTCGGGGGCTTAGGAGTTTCAGTGTGTAGCTGGTCAAGCTATAGTCTGAAGCCTGTTTCCACTCTCTTTTCTTATTAGATTGTGTTCCCTTCTGGACGAAGGAAGACCTGGTGGTATCCAGGGTGGTTGTTGTACCCTTCTGGACGAAGGAAGACCTGGTGGTATCCAGGGTGGTTGTTGTACCCTTCAGGCTGAAGGAAGACCAGTTGAGGCTGGGTGTAAGGATCCTTAAGGGGGATTGTACCCTTGTAGTAAAATCCTGAGGTATTGCTCAGGGACTGGACGTAGGTCTCCTGTGGAGAGGAGTTCCGAACCAGGATAAAAATCCTTGTGTCTTGTGGTTGTGTTTTGTGTGATTGTTGTCTTGTTTGCTCTAACTCTGACCTTGTTATTAAGTTGTGCAATCTTTTTTAGTAAACAGATTTTAATCAAAGATCGAAGTTTTAATAACCATTCACCCCCCCTCTGGGCTAGCTAGCTGGGCAACAGGATCATGTGGATCGGCCTTGGATCATGTGCCCACGACCCCCAAGGGTACTTTTGGACACATTGGGCTATAAATACCCTTCAATTGGTCATCCAACCAACAAGAGAACCTCCAAGAGCCTTCCAGAAGTTGATTTGGCGGCAAGAAGTGTTCTCCTCCCCGATCTTGCTCTCCTTATGCTTCTTCAACCCAATTCCCACTTCTCCAAGCTCAAGAAGTGAAGACTGATCCAAGATGAAGCAGTGAGATCACTTCCAAGGGTGTAGATCAAGTAGAAGCAGCCAATTGTGAAGATTTCAAGGAAGATCCCAAAGCACAAGTTGCAGAGCATCGGCCAGGGACTTCAAGGGATCAAGCTTCTTCACAATTCAACCTTCACAAGGGAGTATACTTGAAGAACAAGGATCTTACACTCAATTCCTCAATTCCCCTTGTTTCTTCTAAATCATTCTTGAGATTGTGCATGAACTGTTGCATCAATCTTCTTGAATGAACTTTTATAGATCAGATCATTGCTAGAGGATCTGGATCTTTGTGTTTTTGTTCTAGCAAGTTGTTTGTGAGCCTGTCAGTGTTGAGTCGTTGTACTCAGTTGTGGTTGAGCAGTTGTGCTCAGGTGTCTAGAGTAGTCTTGCTCTAGAGGTTGTGTGAGTTGTAGAACTCAGTGTGTTGGAGTTGTCAGGCTCCAGTGTGTGGTGTATCCAAGTTGTGTAGTGGATCCTCACAGTGTGAGGATGGATGTAGGAATCACGTGGTGTGATTTCCGAACCACCTAAAAATCTATGTGCAGTGGTTTGTTTGTGATTCAAATTCACTTTGCGCTAGATGTATGCATAGGGTTTTTCGAATTCACTTCTAATCAACTTGATCTCACACTCTAATCATATAATTCACACAATCACTCATCAGATCTGTAAAGTGCTCTTTCAAATTGCCTCTAATTCAAAGCATTGATTTAAATTGGCTAAGCTTCCGCAGTTTTTGGCTTAGATCTATTCAACCCCCCCCCCCCCCCCCCCTTCTAGATCTGATCCAACCTATTTTCGATCCTACAATTGGTATCAGAGCGGGTTATATCTGATCTGATCTGAGTGCTTTCTGTTTGTTCTATGTGTTTTACTTGCTTGCTTGCTAAGTGTTTCCTTCATTGCACCATCAATTTGATTCAATGGATTCCAGAGGGTTCATAGCTGAGGGTCATTCCATTAATAGGCCACCCTTCTTCAATGGGACTGACTACTCCTATTGGAAGAATAGAATGCAAGTCTTCCTTAGAGCCCAAAACTATGAAATCTGGAAAGTAGTCGAGGTAGGTCCCTATGAGAACCAGGGAGAGGAAGAAACCTGGACCAGGGAACAGATTAGAAGGGCTACCCTGAACTATAATGCCATGAATATGATCCAATGTGCAGTCCACCCTAAGGAGTACTCAAGAATCTCCATGTGCAAATCTGCCAAGGAGATGTGGGATAAGCTTGAGCTACTCTATGAGGGAACATCCCAAGTAAAAGAAACCAAAGCTAACATTCTTGTTTCTGAGTATGAATTGTTTATAATGAAATCTGATGAACAATTTCTGAAATGTTTGCTAGGTTTATGATCATTGTGAATGGACTGAGGGCTTTAGGTAAGGATTATACAGATGCTGATTTGGTAAGGAAAATCTTGCGCTCTCTCTCTTCAATTTGGCACACTAAGGCCACAGTCATCGAAGATTCTAAAGATTTGTCCAAAATCTCTTTGGATGAATTGATAGGATCCTTAATGACTTATGAAATAAACCTGAAAAGAAATGAAGAGCACATAATCAAAACCAAACTAGTAGCCCTCAAAGCTTCATCTAGTAACAAAGACAAGAATCGGGAGAAAACAAGTTCTGATGAGTCTGAGTCCAATGAGGATGAGCTTGCCCTCATGACCAGGCAATTCAGAAAATTCTTAAAATATAGAAAAGGAAAACTCTCTGGAAAAAAAGAAATTCCCATCAGGAAAAATAAACACTTCCTTTTCTAATGCCAATTCAAGTAGAAATCAGAAATCTGATGAAGTTGTCATTTGTTACAGGTGCAACAAACCAGGACATATGAAGGGAGAATGTTCTGAGAACAAGAAGGAAAAATACAAGAAGATTCACAAATTCAAGAAGCCAAAAGCAATGGTTGCCACTTGGTCTGATGAAGACTCAAGTGAGAAAGAAGAAGAAAAGTCCTCAAGCTCTGAGAGTGAGGAAATTTGCTTTATAGCAAATGGCTCAGATGGAAAGGTAAGTACATCTTTTGAAGATTATTCAATTGATATTGGCAAGATGCGTATGCTGAACTTGTTGAAAATTATTCTGAAATAAGAAAAGAAAACAAACATCTAAATAAGAAAATTGAAAACATTCTGCATAACCAATCAATAAACAAAAGAATTTGTGAATTGAAAAATGAAGTAGCTGAGCTCCATGAGGAAAAAGAAAATCTTCTGAATGTGATTGATGAGCTCAAGCTTGCATCCCAAAAGGCCACTCATGAGTTTAAAGAATTGTCTAAAAAGCTGGAATTGGAACAAAAGAAAAACAACAAAATGCTGATGAAATCAAAACCTTAGAAAACCACTAAAAGAAAAAGAACAAGTCATTGAAACCTTCACAAAAGGTAAAGACAATTTGGAGGCCTTGCTAGGAGCCAGAATGAGATCTGAATCACATGGACTAGGATTCAACAAACAAAAATCAAAGAAAGATAAATCTGGTGAGATAAGGGAAAAAACACCCTTGATAAATTTTGTCAAAGGTTCTAGTCTTGAAAACACAAAAAACAAGCAAGTGTCAAGCAACACAACAAAGACTTCAAAAACCCAGAACAAAAAGAAACCAAACAGGTCGACACAATCACCTAACAGGTCGACCTGCTCAACCTCAATAAACACAAACCAGTCAACCAAAAATTCAAATAAAAATCTGAAAAATAAGAAATATTCAAAAGAAGTCATTCATGACAAACCTTGGACTTTCAAGACAGCACATCAAGCTGATTGGACTAATTCTTGGAACCAATGTATCACAATCCATTTTGGTACCACCCTCAATTCTTCTATCCAAATTTTTCAATGTACCAACAAAACCCTTAGTTTGTACCTCCACAACTGAACACTCATGTCCAAATGCAAAACTCCCCTCCTAAAAAGAAAAAGAACACTGGTGTTTTTATTCCAAAAGGAAGAACAAATTGAAAAAGGCAAAAAACACCACTGAAACAAAACAAACAAAAAATAAATCAGATTTGGGTTAGAAAAGATTTGATGTCAATGCTCAAACATTCTGATGGTCCCAACAATGTTTGGGTACCAAATCTTCTCTCCACTGATTGATTTTACAGGAAGGTCGTGCACCCAACTCAAATGTGTGGTTCCTTGATAGTGGGTATTCACGACACATGACTAGAGACAAAGCTAAATTTTCATTCCTGATTGAGAAGGAGGGAGGTTCTGTTGCATTTGGAGGTAAAAATAAAGGAAAAATTATTGGACCTGGAAAGGTTGGTCAATCTTCCTCAAACTCAGTTGATAATGTTTTGTTAGTTATGGTTTAAATTACAATTTGCTGAGCATTAGCCAACTATGTGACAAAGGTCACAAAGTTGTGTTTGAATCTGATTTTTGCAAGATATTGACTCATCAACTGATAAAATAAAATTCTTTGGAAAGAGGGAAAACAATATCTACATGATCAACCTTGATAAAAACTTTTCTGAAAATATTTGTCTTGTTGCAAATAAGAATGAAATTGCATGGACTTGGCACAAAAGACTTGGTCATGTAAGTTTCAGAATAATAAATAAACTGTTAAGACTGAATTTGGTTAAAGGTCTTCCTGAATCTTTTTCTAATGTAGAAAATCAAGTTTATGGGATTTGTGCCCAAGGAAAACAAACCAGAAAATCTTTTAAAATCTTCAATGAGGTACTCACATCTAAGCCACTAGAATTACTTCACATGGACCTCTTTGGCCCAACAAGAATTCTAAGTCTTAGTGGTAAAAGATATGGGTCTGTCATTATTGATGATTTTACTAGATTTACATGGGTTATCTTTCTGTCCCACACAAGTGATACCTGCCTTGAGTTCAGGAATTTCTGTACCACTGCCTTAACAAGATTTCCATATAAAATCAAAAACATTTTGACTGATCATGGGGGTGAGTTTGAAAACAAATCCTTTTCAGATTATATGCTGAACTTCACATATTTTACAAATTTTCTTCAACAAGAACTCCAGAACAAAATGGAGTTGTGGAAAGAAAGAATAGAACTCTTGTGGAAATGGCTAGATCTATACTCTTAGAAGGCAATTTGCCCAAATCCTTCTAGGCTGAAGCTGTGAATATAGCAAATCACATTCTCAATAGAGCATTGGTCAGACCAAAAATCAGAAAAACCCCTTATGAGTTGTTGAAAAACAAAAATCCAACCTTATCTTATTTCAAAATCTTTGGGTGTAAATGTTTTGTGCATAACAACAATAAAGAAAATCTTGACAAGTTTGATGCTAAAAGTCAGGAAGCCATCTTTCTTGGCTATTTTGAAGTGTCAAGAGCTTTTAGAGTTTACTCTCTCAAGAATAAAACTGTTGAAGAGTCTCCACATATTATTTTTGATGAAAATTCCTTTTCAACTCATGGTTCTAAATCATGCAGGGACAGTCAAGATAATGAAGAGGATGATTTCTATGACGGCCCTGGATATTTATGCCCATTAAGGCTCCATATCCAGACCCGCCTCCCGCGAACGAACCGAAGTCTCGCAAGGGACAGCTCACACAAGTGTCCAGTAAGAATATAAAAGACAAACCACAACAGTATAAGACACAAGAAAGTACTTGTGCTCATACCTGCATATAACAATTTACAACTGTCCCATTACATTAATACATGTCCAATTAAAAAGTACAACTACCTGAGGCATACCCCGAGGGAGCACAAGCTCACACAAACTAACTACTACACAACTGCTGGTGGTACAAGTCTGACACAACGCTGCTGCAAGCCAAACATTCGGCAAGCCCTGAAAAGAACTGTAGGGGAGTGAGCCTCAACAAGTCACAGGCTCAGTAGGGGCTACCCAAAACAACACCGTAACCACGGACACCTCAACCCCAATGGGTCTCACTAGCAGCACCAATAGCCAAACCATTTCATGCTCACAACATTTATATTTAAATAACAGCTTAAACAGTAATTGATAAACAAAAGCATATTCCTTATAAAGAAAGAGGAATTACAGGCTAGTCCGCTCAATAACTGAAATGCCTAGGCCGCAAGCCTCACATGCACACCACAGTCACAACCAATCATTTAAGCTATAAGCCGCACAAGCAAATCACTGCCTAGGCTATAAGCTTCACAGGCGCGTCTCAAGTACGAGGGTAATAGGACTGCTAACAAAAAGCTGGTCCTATATACCTCAAATCACAATATGTTGGAAACCACATACACTAAGTAACATGATCGGCTACTGCAGGCCAATCCAACACACATGAAAACCATATACGGTAGCTTACCCGAAGGAGGGTGAAGCACATTGTGTGGAAGGTCACACCACACGACCTCCAGAAAACACAATTCCACATCAACACCAGAACAGACTGGTACACGACGTACCACCACAAAACCATTACCCACATGGGGTACAGGTACCTATTACCACAAGGCACCAGCACGAAAACCGCAAGTAAACCAGTGCCGTAATAGGGCACACCATAACAAACTAAACCACATTTGGTGGGTCAACACTCACCAACTATAATCAAAACTGTGCCACCACTCGGGCACACCACAAGCTACAACCGTAGTCACAACTGTGCCAACACCAGGGCACACCTCGAACGAGTCAAACCTTGACTACGAGTCACAAACTCACGAACCTCGACAAGTAGCAAAGCACGAGTCGGAAAGGAACGACGCCGCCACACGGGAACAGACTACTGGCTGATCAGGCCAGTATCCAACCCGGACAACACAACACAAGAACAACCTCTCAGCCTCATAGTCACGAACAAAAGGTCCAACTGCTGCTCCACGAGAACAAGTCAAACAACTGTGGAGACCAACCAACACCACACCTGCAGACACACAGCTGCAGGTCCATGCCTGGCACCTCTAGGGTCTCTGGCCGGAGCACCCTAAAGTGAGGCACTGGAAAACAGGACTAGCTGGGGACCAGTGACGTCTGCTGGTGTCCGTACCCCCAACTACGAGCGCACTACAAGCGACTGCACACCCACCAACACAAGCCGCTGCCCTACTATCGTCTTTCCCTCAGCCGAATGTACAACTCAAACACAGGAGTGAGGGTGTCCAGGAAGACGACACAGACCTCAATAGTACAACACAAGTACCGGGACAAAACCCGAGCACAACAAACACACGTGCCTGGCTCACAAAGAACCTGGGGTACCTGACTAGAGAGGCATTCCGGAATAGGCGTCGGACCACCACACTCGGCAATACACAAACCACATTACTTACACATTTATTACAAATCACGATATACGTGTGAGGAATAGCTTGTCCTGGTCACTCGTGACCTGCAAGCTAGCCTACACAAAATACATATATGAACCATATTAAAAATAATGCCACGACCTGTCATTGGTCACATAGTGACCTTTACTGCCATACTAGACACAATATACACTAACACTCATATTTTATTACTTATCCATTTAGGATGTTTACAAGATATCCTAAAGGATCAAGGCTAGGTTCCAACGTGAACCTCATCGCCACAACACCACAGATTAATCATAATAATTAAGACATAATAACACAAAGATATACGATATGCCATGCACATACAAACTACATGCACGACATCTAAACCACGTAGACTTCACGTGTATAATACACCATGACTGGTGTACTACACATTATCCATGTAAACATATATCCAACACATGGACAACATGCACACATATATTACATATTAATCACGTAAAGCATGCCCATCTCGTGAGCAACATGCTCTATGAGCGCAACAAGTGTACTGGCTCTCATCTGTCATTGCCATGCACACACAACCACATAACATGTACAACAAGAAAAACCTCATGAAACACACTGCGCTAATACCTGCACAGGTTGGCGGCAGTATCGATTGCCGTCCATTGGTTATAAACGGCAGCAACCCCTGCCGTTAATACCAAATAAACTCGATATTAACGGCTAGACATCTGGCCGTTAATCTCCAACTGAAGAACCCGGCGTCAATCGATGTTGACGTTAAGATCTTCAGCTCCTAGGTATACAAAACACACAGACCGGCCCAAGGCCAATCATACGGGCAACTTAGCCCTATAAACAATAAGAAAACAAGGGGAAACACTTCCCCTTACATCTGAATACTATAATTAAACTAAAGAAACAAGATCCAAAGCTTGGATCTATCAAACCACCCAATTTCCCCGGCATGGAAAATCCTTTCCCAAAAACTCAATTCACATACGATCTATACAACAAAGCATGGCGAATCAACCAGGAGAGATCAAAAGGTCCAGTCCCTACCTCAGAAACACAATTAAACCTCGATAGAACCTCAAATTACACCGAACCCCCCCCCCCAGGAGCTTCCCGTGAATACCGCCCTCCAATCCGTTATTCCCCACCTGATCTGCCACTGCTGCGTGCATCACGGCCTTCCCACGTGCTCCCGTCGACCGCCGGAAGTAGTGAAGAGGCACAAGGGTGAAGGTGGGGGAAGAGGAGAGGAGAAAATGAGGAAAGAAGAAGGCTCGGATTACCCCTAAAAACACAGGCGCCTCAGTTTAACATCAACCTCTGCGCCGCTAACCAAACCGCCCCAACTAGGCGTCCACAACGCTTGCCGCCAAGTTCAACAGTCGACGTCTACATCGATGAACGCCAAGAACTATTAACGGCAACACCATTGCCGCCAACACACAGAAGACGTCACACACCTGGACGCCAACCCACTGTTGATGTCCAGCACACTGAACACCAACACAGATCCATAACCAACTCCGGTAAGGATCCAATAAGAAACACACAACACAAGTCGCACTGGTCAAGGTATGACCACCCCATATGCTAAACCGAGGATCCACGAAGATCCGAAAAACGCGCGACGTTACAATTTCATTGTGGATTCTTCACCAACTATTGAGGAAAATGAAGACATTAGTGAGAATTTGAACATTCATTCACCTACTCCTAGTGGATCAGGTAATGTTGTTCTAGATTTAAGTGCATCTCAACAGGTAACTTCTGAACATAGATTTTTGAGAGATCACCCATTAGAAAATGTTGTTGGCAATGTGCATGATAGGGTAAGAACTAGATCATCATTCCTGAATGCAATTCATGAAGACCCACTAGCACTAATTTCCTAAGTTGAACCAAAATCAATTGATGAAGCTCTAATGAGTTCTGATTGGATCAATGCAATGCATGATGAACTTCATCAATTTGAAAGAAATCAAGTATGGGAATTAGTACCTAGACCTAGTGACCAATCAGTCATTGGCACTAGATGGGTTTTCAGAAATAAATTGAATGAAAATGGTCAAGTCATAAGGAATAAAGCTAGGCTAGTTGCAAACGGGTACAACCAAGAATTTGGAATTGATTTTGAAGAGTCATATGCCCCTGTAGCTAGGCTAGAAGCTGTAAGAATTTTTTTTGCTTTTGCATCTTCACTGAAATTTAAAGTTTATCAAATGGATGTCAAAAGTGTCTTTTTGAATGGTTATATACAAGAAAATATTTTTGTTGAACAACCTCCGGGCTTTGAAAATGAAAAATATCCTAATCATATTTTTAAGCTTCATAAGGCTCTTTATGGTCTTAAACAATCTCCAAGGGCTTGGTATGACTGTTTGAGCTCTTTTCTACTTGAAAAAGGATATTCTAGAGGTAATGTTGATCAAACCCTATTCACAAAAATTGTCAAAAAACAAATAATTGCAGTCCAAATTTATGTTGATGACATAATATTTGGATCAACCAATAAGAGCCTGTGCACTGAATTTGCAAACCAAATGAAAAATGAATTTGAAATGAGTTTAATGGGAGACATACAATTTTTCTTGGGATTGCAGGTTAACCAAACTAGTGAGGGGATCTTCATAAGTCAAACCAAATATGTCAAAGAACTTCTGAAAAGGTTTGACTTCCAGAACCTCAAGCATTCAAGCACACCATTGCAATTAATGCTAAACTAGAAGAAGACTCACTTGGTAAGTCAGTAGACCCAAAGACATACAGAGGTATGATTGGTTCTCTACTCTATCTCACCACTTCTAGACCTGACATTCAGTTCAGTGTGTGCTTGTGTGCTAGATTTCAAGCTAATCCAAAAGAAAGTCACATGTTAGCTGTTAAAAGAATATTTAAATATCTTGTTGGAACATGTGATCTTGGAATTTGGTATCTTGCTGGTTGTAAGTTAGATTTGATTACCTATTGTGATGCTGATTATGCTGGGTGTAAGCTTGATAGAAAGAGTACAAGTGGCTTGTGTTTGTACTTAGGTGGATGCCTAATCTCTTGGGCTTCTAAAAAGCAACACTCAGTTGCTCTATCAACTACAGAGGCTGAGTATGTTGCAGTTGGTAGATGTGGCACTCAAATTCTTTGGGTGAAACATCAACTTCTTGATTACAACCAAGAGTTAGGTTGTGTTCCCATTCTTTGTGACAACACAAGTGTCATAAACCTGTTTAAAAACCCAATTCAGCATTCTAGAACAAAACATATTGAAATTAGGCATCATTTCTTGAGAGATGAGGTAGCAATGAAATCTTTTGAACTCCTCTTTATTGAAACTGAAAATAAATTGCTGACATCTTCACTAAACCTCTTCCTGATAATAGATTTTCATCCTTGAGGAGAGAGCTTGGTCTTTGCAAATATCCATCTTCTTGATCTCTCTCATTGGGTTGAGTGTTTAGGCATGTTCTGAGGGGGAGTCATTGTTTCATCATTCTTCTTTGCTTTCTTGGTTCATATTGTTCACATCTCTCTCAAATCAACTTCCATTTCTTTTTGACAATAAATTCTTCAACTCACATTGTATTGAATTTCTTGGTATATCAAATGGTGATTTGAAGAAGGACAAGTTAGGCTTGTCTGGACACTTTCACTATGCGTGAGTATATGTCTCCGCCAAGTATCAAGAAGTAAATATGCAATGGTTGAAGGGGAGTCTTTGTTACTCAAAAAGAATCTTTTTAGTTTTTCACAAATCTTGCATATCTTTATCTTGATGAAAAATTGTTGGAATCGTCATCTCAGGGGGAGCTAGAGAATTCACAAATCATTCTTTTTGCAAAATTCAACTTCTTCTTGAATTACAACAACTCCCTTGCATGATGTCCTCATTGAGTTGTCTAGAACCTCAAAATGATTCTTTGTGTGATCTGCTACATTTTTTTTACAGTCAACTCTCAACTATACTCTTCAAGACTACAGAAATTCAAATCTCTTTCAAAGACTGAAGGATAATGTGTGCCTTGAATTTAACATTTTTTTTGCAACTGATGTGGGATATAAATGCTTTCATTTTATAAAATTCTTCTTACAATTACCATTCAACAGAGCAATGGCACAAATGCTGAGAAACTACAAACCTTCACAATGAATGAAGTGACATGTATGTCATGAGGTATTATTGCTATCTCTGTTCAAAGGGGTTCAAAAATCAAACAATAAAAACAAAAATGCTCTATACATTTTGATGATGACTGAGTAACTGGAAATATTGGTGTCTGATAAACGTATATTTTCATGTCAAAAGGTTATCATTTACCCCTTGAAACTGGATAATGGGTAAATCTCTAGTATCTAGGGACTATGGTGTGTAAAAAGCATTAGTTCTTGAGTGAACAAGATTTACTACATTTGATAGTTTGTTTAAAATTTTAAAAAAAAAAATGTGTTTGTCCAAGGAGAATTGTTTAAAAGAATCATCCCTATCTTTCATCAGTTTGCTTTAAAGCTGTTTATTTTCATCACACTTGATCTCAGTCTAAAAGACATTTTTATTTCTATGGATTTGGAGAATATGGTAGTTTGTCATTGATTGTTGAATGTATTATATCCCTCAAACTATCATTTTAATGTCTCAAGTCATTTAATGAACATATCCTGTAAGTTGTTACGTAAAACTTGAAGTTTGCTTAATTTTTGTAACAATTTGACAATTGAATTCTTTGGTGTCTTAAAATCTTTGAAAAGTTAATTCCATTCATATTTCATCATATTAAAGATTTCCCAAAATTCACAAATTTTTCCCATGCTCAAATATACAAAATTCTTCAGGCCAAGTTGACACTACCTCCATCTAGTGTCGACACAGTCTAAGCCCGTGTCGACACACTCCCTGTCTAGTGTTGACACACAGGCCTTTCTGGGCGATTCCAGCCATTGGCGCTGGTTTGGGGTTTCTTGTACCTGCGGGCCATTGTACCCCTAAAACCCTTTTATACCCCAGGTCGACCCCGTGGCCGCCTCTTACCTTTGAAAATGGCAAGAATCATCCTCTCCTTCCCTCCTCCCAACCATCTCTGTCTTCCTTCCCTTCACCCCATCTCCTTCATCCCCTATTCTTCCTCATTCTTCTACAACCATGGCTCCCAAGCAGGTGCCCCGTCGTGGTGCCAGGTCTAGGGCAAACACCAGACCTATTGTCGTGGAAGAACAACCACCTATTGAGTGGAGAAGCAAGCGTCGCCATGACCCTGTAGAGCAGCCAGGGATTTCTTCTACATCTCCTACTCCATCTAAGAGAGGTAAGGCATCCTCTTCAATTCGAGGTCCTTCCCTGAGGGGTTCTGCAAACCCTAGGAGGAAGATTTTGCAATCTTCTCCTGAAGTTTCTGAAGAGTCTTCATCTCATTCATCTGGATCTTCCCAGCCTTCAGAGGCAACCCCTTCCAAGCTGGCTAGTGAAGGGAAATCCATTTTGAAACCTAGGGCAGTAGATTTGGAAGACAATGTTCTAGCAACTGCATTTCCAGATGTCCTTCAATTCTTCAACTTCCAGACTTGGTTACCTTTCATTTCTACATTTAGAACCATTTACCCCAGACTTGTACAAGAATTTTACCTAAATTTGGAATGTACTGATGAGGGTTACAAGTCTAAAGTAAAAGGAGTTTTGATAGATCTGCCTACTGAGTTAGCAGCCACTTTGTTTAGAATTCCTGATGAAGGGGAAGATTACCACAATTTTGAATTTGATCTCCATGAGGCTTACTCCTTGATGACTGGACTCCCAGCTGTTGAGTCTGACCCAAAGCAAACCCATGTGACCAAGTTCAACACAAACACCTTCCCACCTGTGTTGAGACTTTTTCACCACATCCTTACCACAATCATCACACCCCAAGGTGGTGGAAGGGATAGACTCACAGACATTCAAAGATTTGTTATTTATTGCATGAAGAAGAACATCAAGATCAACCTGCATGTGATCATGTACCAGATCATGTCTGAGACTACTAGGAATGATCTCCATAGGTCTCTTCCATATGCAACTCATTTAACACCAGTTTTTGAGCACTTTGGAGTCTTATTTGAGAATGAAAAAGACCAATCAATCCCAAAGTCCAATATTTACTGCTTCAAGCATTTGCAGAAGTTTATGGGATTTAGGCTTGAGGGTGATCAAGTGAGAAGAGGACCAGCTGTAGTTGAGGTCCCAGTGGCTCCTGAGGTAGTGACACAACCTCCTGAGGTACCAGCCCATGAGGATCAGCCTCCTATTGAGGATGAAGCACAAATACCCCAGGATGTACCTCCCACACCTTCCTTTCAGACCTCTTCACCACTTCATCCTGCTGTGGATATTCTTTCATTCACTCCACAAGCTCATGCTCAAACCTCCACTTCCTTTGGTGGACCTTCTGTTACACCAGAGTTATATTCATTCCTAAATGACAAGTTTGATGCATTTACTTCTACCATCCAACAAATGTCAGAGAGCTTTGACCTGAAGATACAAAGGTTGGAAAATTCCATGAATGCTCAGTTCATCAAGCAGAAAAAAGCATCAGATCATGCAACTCAAGGTTCAACAGACTCATTGGAACTTTGGCTGATGCATCCCTTGAATTGAAAGAACATCAAGAAACACTGGAAAAGGTCCTTCAAGGGATTATAGCAAATTCTCAACCAACCTATTCAACAGTCAAGAAGCAGTATCTCAGATTTCAAGACTAGACTGTCATTTGCACATATGGTTGATAACTTAGAAGACATGAAGAATCTCTCAGCACACATAGACAGTGAGATGTCTACCCTCAAGAAGGAGCTCAGAAGCATCAACAAGCATGGAATTGCCAGCTCTTCTTCTTCTGGTGCACAACCAATTTCAGCTGACCTATCAGTATTTCAGTCTAATATGTATGAGAACAGTCAAAGATTGAAGAAATTGTGCATACAGACTCTCCACAATGCAATCTCAGCTCAAGTCCAACCTTCATGCTATGGAATCAAGACTGAAGTCGATTGAATCAATCATCCTTCCCATTCCTCCTCCTCCTCCTCATGCTTAATGTACTTTTTCTTTTGATGATGTCAAAGGGGGAGAAGAAAGAAAGAAAAAAGAAAAACTTTTGGAATGTATTTGAATGCTTGTAATGAACATCTTTGTTAATGAAAAGTGATACTTATTTTGTTGAATGAAAAGAAACACACTTGTCTTGAATGTGATTGAAAATCTTTGGAATGAATGTTAATGAATGTCAATGAATGGATGATTGTCAAGCTGCTTGGCCATTAATGAAAAGACTTCATCATTAGTAACATTGTGCCTCTTGAATGTGCAAAATGTCAAATGTTGCTAAAGTGTGTTCAATGGCCTTTGATAATTGTGAATAAAAGTGATTGGAACATGGTTCATTGTCATTCAGTGTGTTTGAAGTTGAATGTTGAGTAAACAAATGGCTTAAAATCACATTTCACTGAAATTTCAAATTTTCATGTGGACTTAATGTTGCCATCATCAAAAAGGGGGAGATTGTTGGGTTGAGTGTGAACTTTATACATTTCCCCTCATAATTTTGATGATGACAAGTTGTGATTTTAATGCACAAATAAGTGGAACATGTTAAATACATCACACATGCAATAACAATATTCAAAAACCATGTTTCCAAACACATTTATCATTTATATTCATGATAATACATTGGACTAATGATTTATGTGTTTATTTCTCAGGGACATACAATTCTTGCAAGGGTAGTGTCGACACACCCCCTACTGGTGTCAACACAATGCTTCAAACCCAAGGCAAAATGATGAAGAAATGGTCAAGTGGTGTCGACACAGGATCAAGTTGTGTCGACACTAGATTCAGCTCCCAGAAGGCCTATTTACCAGTTTTGTACAGTGTGTCGACACAGCCTGAAGTAGTGTCGACACTAGAGACCCTTCCCAGAGAACCTTTTGTGCCAGTTTGGGACAGTGTGTCGACACACCCCATGGGCAGGTCGACACACTCCGGAAACCTTTTCACTTTAAGTCACATCTGGACTCGTGGCACTCTAGGGATCATGTGGATCGGCCTTGGATCATGTGCCCACGACCCCCAAGGGTACTTTTGGACACATTGGGCTATAAATACCCTCCAATTGGCCATCCAACCAACAAAAGAACCTCCAAGAGCCTTCCAGAAGTCGGTTTGGCGGCAAGAAGTGTTCTCCTCCTCGATCTTGCTCTCCTTGTGCTTCTTCAACCCAATTCCCACTTCTCCAAGCACAAGAAGTGAAGACTGATCCAAGATGAAGCAGTGAGATCACTTCCAAGGGTGTAGATCAAGTAGAAGCAGCCAATTGTGAAGATTTCAAGGAAGATCCCAAAGCACAAGTTGCAGAGCATCGGCCAGGGACTTCAAGGGATCAAGCTTCTTCACAATTTAGCCTCTACAAGGGAGTATACTTGAAGAACAAGGATCTTACACTCAATTCCTCAATTCCCCTTGTTTCTTCTAAGTCATTCTTGAGATTGTGCATGAACTGTTGCATCAATCTTCTTGAATGAACTTTTATAGATCAGATCATTACTAGAGGATCTGGATCTTTGTGTTTTTGTTCTAGCAAGTTGTTTGTGAGCCTGTCAGTGTTGAGTCGTTGTACTCAGTTGTGGTTGAGCAGTTGTGCTCAGGTGTCTAGAGTAGTCTTGCTCTAGAGGTTGTGTGAGTTGTAGAACTCAGTGTGTTGGAGTTGTCAGTCTCCAGTGTGTAGTGTATCCAAGTTGTGTAGTGGATCCTCACAGTGTGAGGGATGGATGTAGGAATCACGTGGTGTGATTTCCGAACCACCTAAAAATCTATGTGCAGTGGTTTGTTTGTGATTCAAATTCACTTTGCGCTAGATGTATGCATAGGGTTTTTCGAATTCACTTCTAATCAACTTGATCTCACACTCTAATCATATAATTCACACAATCACTCATCAGATCTGTAAGTGCTCTTTCAAATTGCCTCTAATTCAAAGCATTGATTTAAATTGGCTAAGCTTCCGCAGTTTTTGGCTTAGATCTATTCAACCCCCCCCCCCCCCTTCTAGATCTGATCCAACCTATTTTCGATCCTACAAGAGGGAGCACCACCAGCATGCTTTTTCCCGTGCAAATCTACAAGTAAACCTCGAGCACAGGGAGATAGCCTAAAACAAGTTCCATCTCCCAAGACAATAAGAGAGAGAGCAAGAGATCCCTACTGAGAAATGATGAGCCAGACCTGTTGGGGCCCTTCACATTGGATTGGCCGCCTCCTCCTCACTCCACGCCGCACCAACGCTCCGCCACGAGCACACCGGCACCTCCCCATGCCCAAAGCCTGAGAAAGAGGGACGGAGCTCCCCCATCACATAGAGGGGAAGAAGGAAGGAGAAATAAGAAGAAAGGAGGGTCTACATGCCTTAAGGCCTTGGAACTGAGGTCGTAACAAGATAGGCATCGCGTTCTTCACCAGAAACCGACAAGCATCTTGTCGCCTTCTCAAAAGTTTCGACAGGTCTTCTGACAGACAGACAACCTCCAGATCACGTATCACGCACGCATGTGCCTCAGGTGAACGCGACAATTAGCACGTCGCCTTCACACACATGTGAGCAGTAGACAACAGGAACGCGACAAGAGGGCCGTCGCCTTCTCAACCATAAGGCAACACAGAACATGTCGCGTTCAGAACATGACAGCTCAATCCGTCGCGATCCCAAGAACAACTCCAAGGCAACCAAAACCCGAGATGTTACACAGTAGGTCTTATATCTCTTGACCATGCAGGCTTAAAGTAATTAATACATTAACAAGCAAAATAACTTGTGATAGGGAATTATGTCGAGTCAAGATAGTATATAATAGCATGAAGATATCATGTAGCAACAAGTACAAGTTGCAAAAAGTATAGCACGAGAAAGAGTAATGGTCATATAGCACGCATCATTCAAGTCATGTCATATAGTAAGTACAGTCTAGCACTTTCACGAGTTTGATTGTCTTTAGATAGATTGAGATACTATAGCACTTGGGCAAATGTCGAACACCCTGGTCATTAAACTTTCCCGAGCACTAGCATTTTGGGCGCTCCTCCTAGGACCACGCCAGACCCCTTTAATTATCAGGCATTAGTCATATTTTTTTATCTTTAGATAATCAATCATTATCATATAAAGTACCAAGAATATATGAGAAGAGTAGACGAATAGATGAGAGTATGAAAGAAAGAGAATAGATAAGATAGAGAGTCATAAGATGAGAGTTTTTGCCTTATTCAAAAACTTAAAGGGGTCATGCACGAGAAATGATATGAGAAAACCACGATAGAAGCTACTACAAACAATACTCTCGGGTACTAATAGTCTAGTAGAGAACGCGATTTACCTCTCGGATGCTACCATAACATAGTCAGGGGGTCGAACATGTTAACAAAGAAGTCGTGGTTCTCCTATCGGCCGCGTTCTTAAGGAGGTCAACAGACATCGCATTTACAAAGAGACAATCTAGGCTAGTTGGATCATGCCATACAAGTTCAGCATGGTCCCTTAAGGTGTATAGGTGTTTATGGTACAACTAGCTCGACTTCTTAGAAGAATTCCATGTTTATGAAGACTTACAGAGGCCTTGGTGACAGAGTTATGTCTGGCAGAAGGAATACATGATGGAGAGGTCTCACAGCATCAAGAAGATGTTGAACGGAGGACTTCTAGAATAGCAGAATGGTGGTAACGATGCTCCAAAATGGTGATGGGAAATGAAAACATGCCATTTATTCTAGGGGGTTATGTGCAAAATTTTTAATCTATTACCAGACAACTTATAAGGTATTTTATGATAACTTGAGTTTGAGTGTACGAGAGAAAATCATCATTTAAGAGAAATGAAAAGATATACATGAGATTATGGAAACTTGATAATTTAATGGTTAAATCATCTCTAAACATTAAATAATGTTCTGTTAGTGCATTGAAATTGAACAGATGATAACAAGTGGTATAACACAAATTAAAGCATAGTAGACAGAAAATTTAGGGTTTTCTAATCGGATGTCTGAATGCGGTCGAGTTCTTGCCCAAGTTCAGAAGGCGGTCGAGACACCCATCGCAAGAACATTAGTTAAAGTGGGGTACTGTGGGGGCACATTCTTAACACGGCCTATCGTTAGACCGCGTTAAGAAGGTGATCTTTGTGTTCGCCGCATTCTTTACACAATGAACGTAGGGTGATAGTTATGTAATAAAACACTTAAATCTCAGTATATAGGGCATGAAAATATATGAAACTAGTTTTAAATAATGCTAGCATGCTTCCAATTATGCAGAAATTATGAATTTCACATGTAGACATGGATTGAACATGATTTAAGGGCAAAAACAAGAGGTCAGGTACATGCATGTTCATGCACTTCGGATGCAAAATACTCTTAGATGGTAAGATAAAAATTGGGAAAAAGATGGGGGTTTTGTTTCTGACATCATGAATAACCTATAGAGAGATTTAATTTAGATTTACTTAAGAGAATGTCTATCGTTGGACAATGTTGTGAAACTAGGACTAGAACGAGAAGAACTTTTTGTAGAATGCCTAAGGATCCTTCTCCCCATAAAATCCTCCTCCAATGGCCTTGCCTTCACATCCAGGAGAGTCTCCCAACAGCAATAGGGTCGGCCATAAGGGGATTTGGGGTTTATTTATAGATATTAGTTTTGTATTTCTTAATACAACTTTAACTCTTCTTAATTTTGAATTAATCTCTATCTCTTTATCTTCTAATCTCTAATTGGATTTGGATAGTCATGAGAAAATGTGGCTAACATGTTAGGGTAGTGGTAGGACTCAAGTTTAAATAATTATGATGTTTATTTAAGTTTATCTTGCCCATTTAAATAAGGGATCATGGGTATTCTAAATTTAATAATAATTTCTTAATATTCTATTATTCTAATTCCTATTTTGGACCAATAATGCTATTATGAACCATTAGTTAAGCCCATTATCTATATTATTTTATTAGGTTTTAATTTAGTTACTTATTTCTTTATATTTTTAATTAACAATAATTTATTTAATCAATTAATTTAATTGGTTACTACTAAATAAGTGCTTAGATCCTAAATTGTATCTGGCAGCACTCATCTGTATATGCTCATGATCTCAGTGATATTCTCAATACTTAGTATTGTCACATTTATCTAGGTTCCCCCTCATCATTTTGGACCACTTTAGGCACATCATCCCCTTGATCTCCACTAGGATCTACAAAGGGAGGACCAAGAAGGCTAGTGCTAGTGTGCACCCCTAGTTCTATGATAGCTCACGCTAATCATCTCTTTTTTACTTTTTGTCCTCCCTTGAGAAGAACAACATATCTGAGTCTTCGTCTATCTTTAGTTGGTGACAAGGAGGAGGAGTGTGCCTTCAAAATGATTGTAGTTGCTCTACCAATTGCCATTGCTCATCAACCAACAAAATAGTTGATAACTTCTTGACTAGTAAACTATGTTGGTCGAGGTTGGTTGTTTGTAAGAGATATGAATTTTCTTCTTCGGTGGGAGAGTTGACTTTTTATTTGTAAGAGATATGATTTTTCTGATATTTTTATTGGATTCAAATGGGGAGTACTTCCTTATTTACATGTAATATCTTAAGTAAATGAAACATCAAATTATAACATTTACTTAAATGATATGAAATGTATGTAAATAAGGTATGAGTTTTAGTTTTATAGGGTTCCTGCTGACACCTCTGACTGGAGAAGGAATGGTTCAGGTTAACATCACAAACTGGTGTATGTCGACAGCCAGGAAGTGGATGTCGACAGCTACTATCCTCCCAGAACCAATTCTTGGGATCTGAACACTGCCTGTTGATAGGCCAAGGTCGGATGTCGATAGGTGAAGGCCATCTGTCGACAGATCAAGGCTATCTATCGACAGCTACTGGTGGTTCTGCATTATCTGGGTTTTGGAAGTAGGAATCCTATCGATAGGTAAGTTTTGGTTGTCAATAGGTACAGTCTAAACTCCATAAATGATTGTTTAACATCTCAAATACTCATCTAAGTGTTCCTATGATTCCAAACATGATTAACAATATCTAAATGGTCTTATTCTCACCCTCAAACACCACTTACATGAAGGAAATAGTTAGGACAGTAAGAGTGCAAAATTTACACATGGGTGACATGAAGTTTATGAAAGGATGATCATTGAGAATACAACTCTTCTAGACATCATCTCCTTACATCTAATAGGAAGACATTCACAAGTATGCTTAGACCTAACATGAACATTAGCTAAAACATGATTACAATGGATAGGAAAACAGTCCTAAGGATGTTTTCAGAATCAAAGACAAATGTAATCATAGCCAAACACTTAAACATGAAACTCTTTAGCAAGAGAAGGAGTCCTACAGAACATGGAACAAAAAGGAGATATGGTTATATGAACGAAGAGACTACAAGCATGAAGTATGAAAGTGGAGAAGAATCGTAGAGAGGAACCTACCTCTAGATTTTCATTTCATACACAACACAATCTATATCCATCTTTACTTATCTAGCTTAACCTCAGGCTTTCTACCCATCCTCACAGGTCACTACAGGATGTTGAAGACCAATAACTCTAAAGTATTTGGATCCTCAACCGATGCTCTGATACCATTCTGTCACGTCACGACATTTAATATGTCTATAAATGTCAGAACATGAATGAACAAGAAATCAAGAGTAAAATTTGAACTAATTGAGCAGAAGTTTGCTCGGAGGCTTCACTAAATAAAAATTATCATTTGCCATTCGATAGGTGTTACATGATTCCTGATTTACAATCTCAAAAGTAAAATGCCGCCAAGGTTGGTCCCTCCACACACAAATCCCGAAGTCCCGCCTGCTTGAACTAAAGATTACCTGAAAAGGTAGGATTTGGTGAGCTAACTAGCCCAGTAGGATTCAATTCCTCTAATCAAAAAGGACTAAGACGTACAACATCAAGGTAAGAAACTTGATTATTGTCAGCACTGAATATCAAAAATGAATGAACGATCGTGTCAATTATATAACACATGAGGAACAAGAGCAATAACTTATGGAAACATGATCTAGATTTCAAGATGACACTCAAGTTCTGATTCAAATACACATTCACACACACATAGATGTCATGATGACTAATCAAGCACATAATGATGTATGCCAACATCCACTTGTCCTCTATCGTTCCCGCGCGGCCACAGACGAATTCGGGTGCTCCTCCCAAGACTGGACCAGCCCTATTTGCACAGGCATATTTTTCAAATGAGTCCAAAGACCCACAACTTGTCATCATAACACACTCACTCTTGTAATGGCTCAATTGGGGTACACAAGTACTCAACATATCTCACACAATAGGAACTTGGAGACTATTTTCACTAACCACAAAAGTTGATAACTTTATAAAGGTCAATTGTATTTGAAACTCTTAAAAAATAACTCAAGGTAAGGATGAAAGAAAATTGAGTAGTTCTATCAAGTGTTTAAGTGGTAGAAATAATAAAGATTAGATGGGAAAATAGCTAGGCTAATTGTGTGTTGTATCAGCAAGAGTTTGAACCAAGGTAAGTGCTGGAAAGATGAATCAGGCAGGGCCTGTCGACAGCCAGGGAGGACTTGTCGACAGGTACTGGTTCCCAGAAGCAGAAACTTAGATCTGGCTGCTACTTGTCGACAGGCTAGGATCGACTGTCGACAGGTAGTGGCTATCTGTCGACAGGTAGTGGCTATCTGTCGACAGGTACTGGTTTCCAGCACAGTTTGGGTTCTGGAACATGGTTCATGTCGACAGGTAAGTCATGACTGTCGACAGGTGTTGTGTACTCTTCCAGAAAATGATCAAAACTACCAGGGAATGTTCTACCAAGCTTACCTACAATTCCTACCATGTCTATGACATTATATAAGTATAATCTTAACCTCAAAATACCAAGCCAGTAACACAAAAGAATTGATTGAAGAAGATTCAACATGGTTCACATAAAAGACAAGAACTTAAGGAAGAAGACTACTGAAAGAGTAATTCTTCTTGAAAATCTTCTCTCTACCCCTACATGCCAATTTACCAAGACATATTTGAGGCTAACATGATCTCAATCTTGACAAACTTGTCGAAGATAAAGAAGAACTATCATGAAACTATCCCCAAAGGTCTGAACAAAGGTATAAACACGATGATAAGCTCAACTTCAAGCTATGAGTCCAAGAATAAGATATAAGAAGAAGAGTTTATGGGATGAATCCTACATATAATTAGTTTAAGGCTTAACACAACGTGATACCGGGAGAACACTTCTATAACAATAATTAGGTACTCAACAAGAAATTCTACCGGATGATCACACACACTTCCAAGAGTGTTTACAGAGTCAAAGCAACAGTTGGAGGATTGGAACACCTACATAGAAGGCTTCACAACATGTGAAATGGGTAAGGTTGAGAGAGAAACGAAGAGAATCCTACTTGATCTTGGAGCTTGGAGAATGATACTTTCTCCTCGATGGTCCACAACAGCTGGAAGAGAGATGAAACCAAGGTGCAACGTTGCTGCCTCCAACACCTACAGCTGTCAACACTTCTGGTCAAGCAATGGAAGCAGCCGTTCCAGTAGCCAGTCACCCACGCAAGGGTGCAAGCTCCACTTCAGCAGGAGTAGCTTCTTCTAAGCAAAGCAACGACAGCAGAAGAAGCAACAGCTCCTCTTGGAGGTGACAGCAGCACAACAACGACAGCAGCAACACACCCCAAAGTAAGGAGACGCCAAGTGCAACTGAGGTAGAAGAAGGAAAGACTTGGACTTCGGTTGGTGGGGTGAACTTATAGCTACCAGGCGCCCCATGCACAACGGCACGTTAGCCGC